>PVIC010004442.1:0-62794 GCA_004025085.1 Thryonomys swinderianus
TGCAAGGTTCCTGGTTCACTCCCCAGTAACCACATACAACAATACTGGACCCATGCCCACCAGCAATCAGTACCACATACCACAGTGCCAGGTGTGGGGCCTCACACCTGTAATCCCAGCACTGGGAGGCAGAGGCAGGAGGATTGCTGAGTTCAAGGCATGCCTGGGCTACATAGTGAGCTCAGGGCCAGCCTGAACTGCAAAGCGAGACCCTTTCTCAAAAAAAAAAAAAAAATTGAAGAGCTAGACTTCTAAATGAAGTGGGCATGCAGACATAGCATATGTAGAATCATGCAGCATGCTAGAAAGAAAGCCATCCTTGTACAGTGATGAGCATATAACAGGTAGTGAGCCAGAAGGTGATTGGAAAAAAATGTGAGAGACAAAAATGTAGAAAAGCGTGGCTAAGCAAGGTAGACCAGAGATACAGATATGGGAACCAAAGAGCCTTCAATGGGTATGGGATCCAGAGAGGATGTGGAGGACTGCTTTCTGAAGTAAGGTGGTACTGAAGTTGTGCCAGTACTGGAGGAGAGAAGTGGGCATTTGAAAATTTGGTGGCAAGAATTTCCACAGTTGTTCTCAATCAGATTTTTTTCCCCCATTTATTTTAGAGTTTTCCCTCTTTCTCATTTGGCTGAGTGGTTTTTCTGTATGCATGATATGTATGTTAAGGTTTGGTATCCAAGATTTGAATGGGACAGCTTTTTTAAATGAACTGTGTGGTTTAAAAAAAATAAAATGCTGTTGGGCTAAATTATGTGTCATAGAAATTATCTGTTGTTGTTTCCTGTTTGTTTCTCTGTTTTTGTGAAAAGCAGCTCTAGGTCAGAATATTCTAAGCAATGCAATATGTGCTTTCAACTCATTCTCAAAATAGTTCTGACAATGTATTTTGTTTTAAAGGAAAACCCTACCCATGGCCAATCTCCAGCAGAGAACACTCAACATTCTGACAGAGGACAGGAACAAATCAGTCCCACCCTGCCCAGTTCTTCCACTGAACATAACCATTCCAAAGCTTATATTTGCAGTTCAGGTCTGACTTGGGCAAACTGAAAAACCACATGAATAATTAACCTTTACCAGGTGTCTGCTGTTTGCCAGGCATTGCAGTAAGTTCTCTAACTTTAAGGTCAACATAAAATTATCTTCCAATCATCCCTGCTTTCACCAAGGAGTTCTTTGATTACAAACTCAAAGTAATACACTCAAAGTGCACTTGGGTTCCTGTCTTTCCTCTCTGTCCCCTCTGAATGTCTCTGGCCTTTGCCTAATAATCTCTCGAGTGAACTTCTCACCAGCCTGTTATCTCCCCTTCACTCTTCTGTCTTTCATATGTGGCCAAAGTTCCCTCAAAAATATCGAATCACTTGACCCAATTTCAAAATATGGGCTCTTCCTGATTCATCTACAAAGGAAGATCTCATCTCTTCAGCCACACTACCTGTGGTGGTCTCTGCATATCCCACCTTGTGTCTCAGCTCCCACCCACACCCACGCCTGGGTGCCCCAGTGGTTCACCGTGGCGGCCTCGTGCCCTCTCGCCCACTAGGAATACCCTGTCTTCTGCTTCTCCTGCACTTCTACCTTCCCTCACCTTCCTGACTGCATCTCTTCTCCTCATGGCACCTGCTTCACATTCCCAAGTGATAGCCTGTCATTCCCTGGTAGCAAAGCTCACTCATGTGTGTTTTTATTTGTTTGTACATTGAATTAAGTTGCTCTTCAGGGCAGAGAAAGCCCCGCCCTTCTCTGTCCCTGTTTCTGGAAGAGGGCCTGGTCTCTCTCACTGTGTCAGTGTGTGAGGGCTCATGGCAAGGTCTCACCCACCCTGGGAAGCTTAAGCAATAGAGGTTGATGAAACTACTGGTTCAGTAGAGAAGAAGTCCAAGGACGAGGTGCCAGCAGCATTGGCTGCCTCTGACAACGTGAAGGCAGGGTCTGTCCCCAGCCTCTCTTCTTGATTTCCACGTGGCACTCTTGTCCCTGATATTGTCTAATGTCTGTGCCTCAATTTTCCCTTTGTTACAGGGCACTGGTTATATTGGACTAGGAATCTGCTTTACTTGGTATGACCAATGCCCCGTATTTATGTCTACAAGGATCTGATCTCTGAATAAATTCATAGCTTGAGTTACTGGAGGTTAAGATTTTGAACCACAGATTTTGAGAGGACAGTTTAATCCATAACGAATATACCCAACACGTGTGCACTGAACTGCTGAATGGTCCTAGATCAGGGACCACGAATGAGAGGCCATCACTCGGTCCTCTGACACAGCTCTCAGGGTTTCCTTTCTTTCCAATCCCACCTGGTGTTTTCTTCTCTCTTTTGCTAAATAATGCTTCATTGGTCTGCATTACATTACCCTATTTTCAATCTATTCTTCATAGTATTATAAATGACTTTTCTTAAATACTCTTTGCCTCTATTCATTTATCTGCTTAAGGGTCTACCATGCATTTCATTCTCCTGCTTAGGTAAGGCTAGAACCACCCTACTTTGTTTGAAGAACTATTGTAATCTGACTTTGTTCCAAGAACGACTGTAATTCACTGTGTCGGGGCAGTTGGTAGTGTTGCTCTGTGCAGAAAATGACATTAGGAGGGGGGAGTCTTGAGAGAAACCAGGGTGTAAAAATTGGCCATGTGTATGGGCAGGTACAATCTAAAGGTCACCTGGAGATTTGGGGGGTCCAGAGGGCAAAACAACAAATCAGAAGCATTTGATAAGGAAGTAGGCAGACATCAGCACAGCGGAGGAAGGGCTAACAAAGGAACAGTGAGCCCTAGGGCAAGAACTGGGGGGGGGGGGGTCCACAGCAGGGTGCTGTTCTGAACTCCAGCTTACTCCAGCTTAGAAAGCCACTCAGGAACATCACTGATGGACCAAAGGCCACGTGGACTGGGCTAGGAGGAGGCTCTAGGGTCTCCAGGTGAGTCACTGGGCTTTAGGGAACAAAAAACAGAGCCAGGAGCCTGAGCGCCGAGGGACCCAGGTGAGCTAAGCCTCTAAGGAGACCACGTCCTCTGCCTGGACACCCAAGGTGGTCGCAGAGAGCATGGAGAGGTCGTGGTGCTGTTGGGAGAGCTGCATCCACATACCCATCATCCTTTCAAGCTAGCAAGCAAATATCTTTATGGAAAGTTTTGGAGACAGCCACAAAGTTTTTGCAGTGAAGCAGTTCTGATAAAAGACTCAGTGCTCCTGTGAGCAGCGAGCCGTAAACTCTTCCCTGAAAAAAGTCAATGGGAGGACACAGAGCCGAGCCCTCAACCCAGCTTCTCCTGACTGCCATGAAGGCAGCTGGCCCGAGGAGCTCTTAGCTCGTGGGTTGCCGGTCAGGGACCCCAGGAGCTGAGGTTCCTAGAGGTAGCGGGAGGCGCGTGTGCAAACAGTCACCACCATGGAGAGCAGTCTGCAAGGGGGTCAGACGGAGGTCAGGAAGCAGCACCACGGGGCGGTCTCTGCACGCTGGCTGCGACCCTGCCAGCGCAGCCCCCTCGCCTGGCTCGCGCTTTGCCTCTTTTCTCGTTCACCCTGTGCAGCTTTGGCCCCTGTCCAAGTCTTACAGCCACCCTAGGCGGATGGCCTGCAAGCACAAAGGGCCAAAGCTGGTGCATGGCGGGGAGAGGACGCGCCAGAGGCCTCTGCTCCTCTCTCCTTTCCCCCCCCACCCCGCCCTGGCGCCTCTCTCGAGTGCCAGCTCCCTCCTGTGCCAGCGCCGCAGTGACAATATGAGATATCGCATCCGAAGAAGCACAGCCAAATATTTGATTTGGACGATTACACTGAAGAAGCCTCATCGCAACTGTGGGTGCCCAGATTACCAACTCCCTGCTCTTGGCTCGGGTACATCTCTCAGTGAGTACAAACGGCGGAGGCGAGCTCGTTACAACATGATGGAAGGGATCCCAAATGGCTGATGTGGAGTGTCTTGTTTGGGGAAGAGTTCACTGATGAGGAATAAGCTGAGGAGGCTAGAGGCTGTTGTTTTTCCTGTCAAGGCAAATGGTACTAAGAATATGGCAAGCGCTTTTTGAGGTTTTTTTTTTTTTTTTCCCTTTCTAACTTGGATTCAGAAATGCCTGGCGATGATAAAGCAATTGCTTTTCATAGGAGATCACAGAACAATCCCATGAGTCTAAATCTTCTCTCCCTGATACAGGAAGATGATCTCTCTCCAGCTCCCTAGTGGAAATGGCCTAAGAAAAAGGTACCTTCAGCTCTTTCTAATACTCCATATTCTAGGGTGTTGAGATGATCAGAGCACAAATAAAGCCATTATGCATCGTTAGCAACACACCAGCTCTCATTTAAGATTCTGTCCCACAGGGGATGGCACCTATTACGCTCCTATACAACTCAGGGCCCCAGGAGAAGAAAGGAGAGCAGCAATCCCAAGCCTCCTCCTCTTCGTCTGCTTGAGAACTGAAGATTCTAGAATATTCTGGAAATAACAACTCCTGACTTATAAATTACACATCATTCTGGGTAGTGTGAAGAAATTTCAAGTCTCCCTTCCCAGGCTGTGAGGCTTCACACTGTCCTACACGACACCCATGGGTGTCATGGCTGTTACCCCATCGGCTGTCTCTTCACTTTCAAGTCTAGGAGGCTGATGGCAATGAGAGGTCGGTGCTGCCTTGGTCACTCCACAGCATACGCCCAGACAGCTCTCTACATCCACCACATCAGCACAAAAACACAGAGCTGTGAAGGAGCCATGTTTCATGTCTTCAGCTGTTTATGTATATTTATACATATAGCCACAAGCACATCTGTGCAGCTGGGTGTACATAACACTTGGGTATAGAGGGAAATCGAAGGCTGTCCAAGAACCTAGATAAAGGGCCACTGGGCCCAAATCCTTGTGTGCTTTGATAGATTTCACAGATTCCCTCACTTGACTTTCATAACCTGCCCTAAAAAAAAACCACAACTCATGGTGTAGGAGAGTAGTCTGGGTAATATGCGCCTGTTTTCAGTTAGTTCGTCAGCCCTGTGCTAATCACGCCAAGGTCACGGGCTCTGTCCCACATAGAGGGGTCACATTTGCTTGGATCCACAGAGCAGGCCTGCACCTACCGCCCAACATCACGCATGGGCCGGCTGTGCAGAAAAGGCAGAGGGCTTGGGGTGGGGACCCACCGTGCCGTGGAATGACATCCGGACCCTGCAAGACCAGCTTCCCCTTCCCAGCTGTGCGACTCCCTGTGGGCTGCTCTTCTCAGCCGAGCTGCTGTGGGAGGGAGGACAGAGGCCCAGCCCTGGGCACAGGGAAGGTCCATCCAGCGAGTCATCCACTGCCGTCCACTCGCGACTGCAACACACCCACAGATCTGAAACCCAGGATCAGGAACTTAAAGGGCTTGATCTTTCAAAATCGAAAAGGAATGGAACTATAGTTAAAGTATTCCCCAGATTCCTACTTCTTGACTATTATTTCAGTTTCCCAAAATGTACTCCGTGGCTTAAAACCCAGTTCAACTGTTTGTAAAAATATATATTTAAAAAGATCAACATATGTAGCATTAATTTAAAAAATATAGTCAGATTGTCAAATAAAAATATGCACAGTAGAAAGTTAATTAACTGTAACCTCCGTGCATTTGTATTTGAAGTCTCCTCCACAGAGAGAAGCACTTCTCCAATTTCACTGACTCCCCCAGAAGCCTGGCTCTAGAATTCCGAGCCGGATATGGAGTCGGATTTAATTATTTCATCCAAGTCCCAACTCATCACAACTATGTCGCAACCGTCAATAAAAGACTATGGAGAGCACAGATGTTTTGCAGACACAAGGGCGTAATGCACGCATGTGTTGAACTCCCTGACATCACCCATCCAGGGTCAGATCCGCGTTCAGTCTGAGCCGCACTTTGATGCCTGCATTGCCTGTTTTCTTCCATGTTCATTAAAGCTGCTATTTCTTCTCACAGTTATTGGTCTGTGTTGCTTCTTTAAATTAATTTCCCCATATGTTTCAGATTTCTTCCCTAGAGAAATCAAGGTCACACATAAACAAAACCTCAAATTGCTAAAAAGTAGAGGAAAATGAAGCCAAACATTTGCCACGATTTCTCACCCTTTCTGTTCATTCCTCCCACAGAGATAATCACTTCAATGAATTCAGCTTGTGGTACCGAAATTGTTCATTTTATGATTAGATGTAATATCACCTAAATCTTAAAATGAAATAAATCTTCTTATGTAACTTCCAGCTCCCCAAAGACATTTAGAAGAAATTGTTTCTTCTAAATACAGTAAATCCTTCTCACAGAGAACTAGTTAAAAGCTTACTGCTTCCAAAAGGCAGAGTTCACCGTAAAGATGTTCATATACTGATTTGTCCAGTATTTTGTATCTGTAGGTCCCGTTAACTTTACACACATGATGTTCTTCATCGTCCTTTGCCTCAGTTTCTCAGAAATTCTGTTTATTCACTCTTTTCTTTTTTAATATTAAAATAAAAATTTTTAAACCTGTAATCATTGTTCCTATACTAAAATCACTTAATGAAGTTTTATTTTATTGTACTTCTCACCTGACTCACACAAAAAAATTCAAATCAGATCACCCACAATGCTGACAGATAGTACTTTTTAAGTCTAAAATATTTCCCTCTGCTGCTAGGAATCACAGTGCAATTCCTGCTTAATTGGGACTATAGACATGAGAAACAACACTCCAGATTTGAGTTTATCTATATTTTTAGTAATAGTAAGGACCAGGTGATGCTGCTTAGTGAGATGCTGTTTGTTCTCAGGAATTTCTTTTTCTGAGTTTAATGAAGGTTCCTCTATGCAGCATCTGACCCCGGCTTTCGCAGTGGCTGTACCAGAGTGCAAGAGCACCATACCTGAGCGCAGAGCCAGGCCCTCCCCTCTCTTCTCAGCACCCTTGGCCTGCTGGAGGGTCTCAGGCTTTTGCAGTCATAGGAGGGCTGTGAAAGCACTGTGAGCACCATGGAGAGCAAGCCAGAGACTGTCAGGAGGCCACAGATGCTGGGGAGTCTGAGGGCACCAGTGCCCGGGCCAAGGCCCCTCTTGAGTCTGTGGCGGAGGCCATCGGTTTCAGAACAGCAAAGGAATATTTTCATACAGAGAAACACAATTGTGCTGAGTAAGAAAAATGTGCATGAGCCAATCTCCTTCCTAACGACACATTTCAGTCAAAGCCAAGGTTGAGAATGAGTTATTATTGCAGCAAGTACAGCAAGAATTCCTTTAAAAAGATTTCATACTTCAATTCTTAACCCTTAAATGTTGGTCATGGCAAAGGGAAAGAATAAATAATTGTGAAAAATGGTGCAGGGCAGAGCATACAGCTACAGGAAAGCAGAAAATCTTCTCTGAAGTGTTAGTGACTGTTGGCAAGAGGATTCTAATGATGCAGAGGGAGATGGCTTCGCATGGTGTTCCTTGCTGTGGGATGCCAGGCACACTGGTGCCCAATAAGCACTTGTAGAAAACAGGAGATGCATGGAGCCTAGGCTTGAGGAGAGGCGCAGCGGAGCTGGCCACAGTCTCACTCTTGGCACCTGCTGACCAAAGCAGGTGTGGCCCGGAAGGATCCTCAGGCCCACAGGCTGCACAGGGTGGGGGAGGGCAACCTGAAACCTGTTCATCACCACTTTGTATTTCGAAAAGAGCTGCATAATGATGTTTTCCTTCCACCAGTGAAGTAAACAGAAAAGTAAGATGAACAGCAGGCAGTACAAAATCACAATTATGGAGCAGCTAGTATTTTTGGTAAAGTATTTAGTGGGCTGATAGTAATGTTTCACTTATTATTTTATTGTTAGTGTATGTTAAGGCCTTATGGGACCAGTACAATGACACTCCAGCCTTTATATGTACTATGACTTATTTAACAAAGCCCAATTTGGGCCCTTACTTTAACTACTTAATTAAAATTTTAAAATCATCCTAAAATGAAGTAATCTTAATTAATTTGGTAAACGTTAATGTTGATTTCCTTTGTAAATATTGCCTAAGATGAGGATTTTATTGATTCGGTCAAGGGGAGCATGGTGTCACTAAGACGAGGGATGAGACAATATCAACAGTGAAGTTTCTCTTCATGAGTGACTTCAGATGTATCCGCCATGATGTCCTGGATCCATCCCAAACATAAACCTGTCATGGGCATTTTGACCTTGGGAAGAGCTGGAAGTCATATGATGTGAGATCCAGTGAATAAGATGGGTAAGGACACAACGTCGTGTTTTTACAGGCTGTCTTTCTGTTGGAAGGTGCTGGGCCCTGGCTCCTTCTCACAAACACACTCAGGAAAGAGAACTTCCAGAATTGCTTCAGAAAGAAACCAGGCCATGGAATCCAGTGCATGGGCAAAGAGATTATAGGGGTGTATTTTTAGGGAACTAGGGGCAATGTGTCATTTATTGTAACAAAGTCTTAAAAATTTAAACATTCACTACCCCTATAGATGAGAACTCATACTCTGCAAAAAAGGAGTAAAATAAGTACAGAAATATAAATTCAATTACGTTTTTCTAACAGAAATATATTAGCTCCCAGGCCCTCAGAAGCTCATAATATTATTTATTTGGGGACAGGGTTGTTAAAGAAATATCAGGTTAAAACACGGACTTTAAGGTTAGCACCCACTCCGATAATGGCTGTCATTTGTACTTGGAGAAAGGGCAATGGGAAGTACACATGAAGAAGACAGCCCACAGAGAATTGGAAAGAAAGGCTTGGGAGGGAGCCTAACACCACCTTCAAAAGACTTGGCCTGCCCGCACCCCGATCTGTACTTCTAGAACCCAGAACTGTGTGATGCTGGATTTATGTGTAAGCTTTTATGGCAGTTAAGCTTGAAGATATCAATTTAATTTGGCTGGGAACCACTGAAGTGGTTAGTAAACACTTGTGGGTGTGCCCAGAGTCGTCATGGTGATGCGACCTTCAGTATTTTCTCTGGCCCTTCTCTCCTTCATCTCTTGGTGGTGCCCTCTAGGGACTGCTCTCCTGATCAGATCCCCACTGCCTTAAGTAAACTCAGTAGCTGTGTTCTACCACACCTGTGACGGCAAACCTTTCAGAGACCAAGTGCCCGCCTGCAACTCAAAACCTGCTTAATTATTGCAAGTGCCAGCACTGCCTCTGTGTGTGTTACTATCCAGTGCTTGGCTTTTGGGGAGAGGCTGGGGCAGATTGGCTTGTATAAAGACAGAGAGGGAGCTGCATGCCCAGTGTGGCACATGTGATATAGTTCACCATGCTGTTTCTTCCTTGGACCCAACAGCCATGCACGAATCCCTTGAATAGATGAACCAAATTAAGTAGCACCTCTTCTAAGTTGTGAGTGTTGGCCATCATGTCGTAGTAAAAGGAAATTTGACAGCCCCAGGGAGTCAGTACCAAGAGTGAGAGCACTACTGTGACTACTTGATCATGTATTCCAGAAGCCTTTGGAATTGGCCTGTTGGGGAGTCTGGACAGGTTTGGGGACGCCAGCGAAAGCAGGCAGAGTGCTGTGAGAGTGTGGTGGGTGTTTCTAGTCAGAGGGTAGGACCCTGTCCTCCCTGGAGACTCTCAGAGTGAGAAGTATTCTCAGCCTAGTTTAGTGCCTAATTTTAGATACATTTATATTGAAATTTAAAATTTATGTTTGAGATTTTAAAAACACTCAATAGGTGACCCCTGGCATCTATGACTTCTGATGAATTAGAAAAAAGTTTAAAAGCAGTTATTTGTAAGTTAACCATCTGAGGCCATAGAGGGCTTGAGAAGACATGAGGTAGAAATAGGGTCTCTAACAACAGGCAAACCCTGTTGTGGAATAGGTGCTGTGGACCATATATCAAATGAGGATAAAGTAGATAATTACAGAATAGAAAGATAACCTTGGAACAAGTTTTCCTGAAAACATTGTTGCCAAGCGTGTTGTGTCCCAGGCTCAACTCTGACTTCACACACCAGGTGAATCATAGGTGCCTCTGTTGCCATAATATAACATATAATAGCAGCGAAGGTCATTAAAATAAGATCTGCCATAAAATCCCACAATTGGAAATGTATAAATCAGAGCTCCCCAAAAGGGTACAGGCTTCTAAAATATCAACAAATTCTAGCATCAATGAATAAATTTTTATTGCCTGGTTGCTCTGAGACATTCAGACCTGAACATTCTCAGGAAGCTAAAAGCCCCTAACTCAGTCTAAATTCAGAAAACGTATGCTCAATATGCAATGGCATTTACTTTCTACAAACCATCTTATAGTACAATAAAAACTCATGATATAATTCATGGCATACTGACGTAAGGTTAGGCATCACTCTCATGTCTTTGCTCCCTACAAAACCACATAACTGCGCACGCTCATTTGCACACATATCTGCAATCATGTACATTCACACGTGCACTGTGCATGATTCCTGCTCCATTCTTCCAAAGGGAGAGTAAGCGAAACACTGCTGCCTGATAGTGTTGCTGTGGAAGCTCAGACACAGAAAGACCACCTCGTTTACTTCCATCTACCTAGCATGTGATTGTGGGGACAAAACCAGATTAAAAGTCCCTGCCTCCCATAGCAGTGCACGGCAACAGCTTTGCTGTCTGCAGCCCTGGCTCTGGAATGGTGCAAAAAGAGGAAGGTATATGTGTGTGTGTGTGTGTGTGTGTGTACGTATACATATACATATGTAAGTATATATACATATATAAGTATATAAACATATGTGTATATATATCCATAGATAGAGATATCACACACACTCACACACACACACACACACACACACACACATGCATGCACATAAATGTACATCTGTCTGAATGAGAGGAGCCCAGAGAGACAGTGTGGGCTGGCCCTGTCAGGCTGACTCTAACACTTTCTTTGTTGAAAGCCACCCTGATAGGGGATGTCTGTTTGACAGCTGGATGCCTCTTGCTGGGTGGAACTGAAAGAAAAGATAACCAGGAGACTTACACTGTGTCAATGGCAAGACAAACTGTATCTCTTTCACCTCCGAAGCCTGAAAGCCCTTTGAATCCTCGGCTAGGATCTCCTAGAGGAATCTATTTTCCATGTACTGGTGTGAATTTCCCACATTGAAGCTAAATATTCATGACTTCATGAAAGAGCTAAGCTTCTGTAGGAAAAAAAGGGACTTTAAGTCTGTCTTATACATTTTGGACAAGCTGGAATTTGACATATTCTGTATGTTCCGAATAGTATTATAATTTCAAGTAAATCTCTACTGAAGCATTTCAGTAATGTCATATCCTTAAAAATCACCTGATAGGTCAAGCGACCTTTTCCAGATTAACTACATAGATGACACACAAGGATGGATGTAGGGAGAAGAGGCTGTGGCGGGGGCCGACCCCTCTCATGTTCTGCGCTGGAATCTCCCCTCGCTGCACAGCATCTTTGCTGTCTAAGCCTCTCACAAGCTCTGTGGAATCCTGTCTGGCTCGGCGCCTGTGGCCGCTCCTGCTGGCATTGTGTCAGAAGAAAAACACTGAGCAAAGCATAGCACATGAGAAAGAGCCGCCATGGTGGGGGGGGTTCTCTTCTACCAAATTCGGTAGCAGGACAGGTTTAGTTTGGCTTTGAAGCCACAAAGACGACTTCATGAAGGCAAACAGCCTTGGGAAGCTGCGTCAAAGCCCTTTTGAGGGTGCGCTCTGTGTGTGGAGAAGCACGCTTACTTCCCCTGGGCCCCCTTTCTGCCCCTGGCCACACTTCCCCCAAGTGCTGCTGGATTTTGTTGAAAGTGACACAGTCGCCACTCTGACCCAGTATGTCACGCTTGCTGTGCAGTTAGTGATTATGTAAGTCTTTGATCCCACATTTTAAAAGGTAAGATAAAATAGCTAGGAAAATACAGCTTAGCTTTTTGAAAAACATTCACAGCCTCCAAAGGTCAGACACTGAAGAACCCAGAGAACCTGGAAGAGCCACTGGTCTTGATTAATTCCACTCTCTGCACTTGTGGAAGTGCCTTGGTTAGCAAGCACCACATCCTCCGGACGCTGCTGTTCACATGTTTTTCTCTAACAAGAGAAGGCCCAGAGGTCTCCTTATTCTCCTTGTCCTGGGCACAGGTCGGCACAGAGTGCATGTGCAGCTGATCACTAACATCAGGCCAGAACGCAGTAGACTCCGAGAGCAGCACCACATAAGAGAGCAGTGTCCACTCCTGCAGAAGGGAGGTGAGAGGAGCTGCTTCCCGAGAGCCCCAGGCTGCGACTCAGAAGTCCCAACACAGCAAAGCGAATGGAGGACTGAGCACTCTGCCGCGCCTAGTACGTGAATCCACATCCACAGTCAAAGCTCCTCGTCCTGCAGATGCCCAGCACCCTCCCCGGGCTGCAACGCGGTCTCACTCGGGCTCCCTCCTGCCTTTTCTGTTCTTTACCTCTCTTCAGTCCAGCCAGTTTCACCTTCTTTTTAAATTCTCTCTTCTCTACCTTTCCAGAAGAGCCAGCATGTCTCCAGATCTCCATAGCCTCCCAGGCCAGGCCTGCATCTTGCAAATTTCTCAGATTCAGGGCATAGGTGTTCAAACCCAAGCCATCCTAACAGCATGGCTGGAGAGGACCAGGGGACAAGGTGGTGGCCTGCAGTCAATATGGAGGCTGGGCTGGCAGACAGTCCCCTCTTCAGGGGTGGGCTTTCCTTTATTCCCAAGAATTGAGACCAAAAAGGAGAACCTGGCATGGTGTGGAGCCTGGACAGCTAACTTCCTGTAATGAACCCCTTTCTGGGTCCAAAGCGTGCCCCGCAATCCAGGACACCCTACACCACCGTCGCTTCTCCAGACACAGGCAGTGTTGGGCACTCTTCTCTGTGTCCGTCTCCTAATTTCTAATTGTCCTCCCAGGACAGGAAAAGAAGCCAGGCTTGTGAAGAAGGTCGGGGACAAGATGGCTGCACAGCTTCAGTTTCAAAGATACGGGCTTGGGAGTCCACACGGAGACGGTCGGGGAAGCGAGGGGCTCAGTGACCATCACGGTTTCCCCGGCTCTAGAGTGAGAAAAAAAAATTATCTTTTGCCAGAATATGGGAAAGGACAGCATAGGTGTGATTCATTGTTCTGTGAAAGCTTTGTATACTTTTTCAAACATTCCATAGGGTTTTAGAACATAAATACTTATGAAGTTTTTGTGCCTATTGATGGCACATAAGTAGCTTTTGGTAAGAAGATTATGAATTAATCAGATAGGAATTTGGGTTCTTTGGCAAATACTCATCATTGCAAATTTGATCATCTAAGAAATATACTGGTGGCATTGCCTGTGGAAAGTAACAGGAAGTGGGACCGGGAAGGCTGGGGAGATCTGGAGATGCTCAGGTGGGGGCTGAAAGAGGGAGATGGAAGGAGGACCGCGCAGGGAGCCATGCACTGGGCTGCGAGTCAGAGGAAGGCCCCGCTGTCCAGTTCAGAAACAGGGCTCCACGCCAAGGAGGATTTCTGTGCGGGTGCAAAGGGCAGAACCCCCACTGTCTGCCACACCAGCCTGGGCTGGCGTCTACTGCCCGGAGGCTGTGGTGTGGTTTGTGTGCTGCCACTAGGCCGCCTCTCTTTCCTTCAACACAGGAGTTCTGTTTGTGAGGTTTTCTGAGTTTCCCCACTCACTGCTTTAGGGTAGATGGGAAGATCTACTTAGTTGGATGCGTTTACGAGGCGCTCTCGTTCCCATGATTTCTCCCAGAATTTAGAAGAGTGAATTCCCAGGAGGGGTGGCGCTCACCACTGCGCTGGTCTTGAATCCGCGGGTAGTGTTCACACTCCTCCTATCCAGGCCTGCTCTGAGTCCCCGGCCTCTTACCTCTACACTGTCAGGGTACTTTCTGGCAGGATGACTAACCTCTCTGTGATCACACCTCCCTCAGTCCCAAGGGGCTGCGTCTCCCCACTCACCAGCACCACCTGCAAAGGGGACACCAGAGGGGCTGATGGACTCCATGGGGCCCTGTGCAGTTTCACTTTCAGCCGAGGCGTGACAGGCCCACCTCTTCTTGGTCTTCATGTACGGTGAGGAGGCCGTTTCCTTCCGGACAAGGAGAGACAGTGTACTGGTTGCTCTCTGTGAGGGACAGAGATCCAACACCAGATTTAAAGGGGGGGAGGGGTTGGAGTGAGCTCACAGTTTCAGTGGGTTCAGTCCCTGCTCACCGGCACCAAGGCAGAGGTGTCATGGCAGAACGGTTCAGTGGGAGATGGATGTTCACCACACTGTGGCCAGAAAACAGAAAGAAAAGGGCCAAGAACACACTGTCCTGTTCACACGGTTGGTGGCCAGTCAGTTCTGAACGAGCCTATCTCTGAACATGAGATTTTGGGGGGACATTATAAATCTAAGCCATAATAGAGAGAAGAAGCAAGATAAAACCCAAACATCCAAAAGATATAAAAATGAAGTGAAAGAGGGGCCAGAGATTTAGCTCAGTGGTTCTAGCACCTACCTCGCAAGCGGAAGGCCCTGAGTTTGATCCCGGTAACCACATACAATGCTGGGCGTGGTGACTCACGCCCACCAGCAATCAACACCACATACCACAGTGCCAGGCATGGTGGCTCACGCCTGTAATCCCAGCACTCCGGAGGCAGAGACAGGAGGATTGCCAAATTCCAGGCTTGCCTGGGCTACATAGTGAGCTGAGGGCCAGCCTGAACTACAGAGCAAGACCCTGTCTCAAAAAAACAAACAAAAAAATGAAGTGAAGAAAAAAGATAGATGAGTAGGGGAAAAGAAAAGATACTTAGTAAATAAGAAAATAAAAATAATTTTAAATTAGTAACTACAATAAATAGCAAGCTAGTTATCCACTCAAAAGATAAAGAGCTAAGTCTGGATTAAAAAGAGTGTATAAAATTAAAATAAATATCTCTATTACAGATGTATCTTGAGGAAGAGAAAAATTAGATCTCAAACCGGGCTTGGTGGCTCACACCTGTAATCTTAGCACTCGGGAGGCAGAGGCAGGAGGATTGCTGAGTTCAAGACTTGCCTGGGCTACCTAGTGAGCTCAGGGCCAGCCTGAACTACAAAGAGAAACCCTGTCTCAAAAAAAAAAAAAAAATTAGATCTCAAGATTTAAAAAGACACAGGAAATTCTGTCTTTATGTTAATTTCAGGTCAAATGTACTTTAATACAAGGAGTTTTATTAACAATATAATAGAAATTTAATTCATCATTTTAATTCAGTACATAACAATTCAAGGTTTTATGTAAGAATGACTGTTCTAAACTTCCATTTCCTCAGAGAAAAATAGTCCCTGAAGCACACAAGGTATGAAATGATCCACTTCAAAGAAAAATAGGTTTATCTACCATATTCATGGAAAACTGTACATGTGACAAATTGGGTCATGGTTATTTTCAATCCAGGTATTGAAGGTCTCCTCTCAATATCTGTCTAACTATACCAAAATAATCAGTTAACTTGCAAGTCAGTTATTACGAGAAAAATCAATTGAATTCTTAGCTACATACCGAAGTTTATACCAGTTTAATTAAAGGCTTAAATGCAGATCCAAAACATTACTGTTTAGGTAAACAATATAGAAGAATATAATCTTGAAGTAAAGAAAAAATTGTGTCTAAAGGACACAAATTGGATATTTATGGCATTAATATTGAGAATTTATGCTCATTAAAATACCCTAAAGGAATTTTAAAAGATAAGCAATAAGCTGAGAGAAGTATTTCTAATACTGTATTGATGAAGCACTTGTATTCAAAATAAATAAAGAATTCTCAAAAGTATCAATAAGTAAAATTGTAATTCAAAATAAAGGACAAATGCCATGAAAACCCATTTCTCAGATGATAATATGTAAAGTTCATAACCAAATGAATTAATATTCAAGCTCATTTGTAGCCATGAAAATGCAAATTATAATGAGTACATTTTTAATTGTCAAGTATTTGCTAAAAAACCACTAAGTATTGAAGCTTGTCTAGGAATTGTCCTCTCCTTCTCTCAGGAAAGGAAACTGATGAAGCTTTCTGGAGAAACATTTGGCATTAAGATTAAAGTGGAATATATAGGCTTTTCACTTCTGCAGCGCCAGTCCTAGACATTTAGCCTAGAGAAATAGTGCAGAGGGAGCCAGGAGTCAGTTGGGAGAAAAGTCCCGGGCATCGCGGTACAGGGCAGGAAGTACCAGAACAACCCAAACTGGGAGGCAATAATGAACATACTGTGCGAGTACCTGGCACAACACTCGCACAGTATGTTCAAGTGGTAAAGTGAATCTGTGTTGTCCAAGTAGTAAATGGAATGAACCTCAAAACCACAGCCATGAGGAAAGGGCGCCCAATGCAGAGTGCTCACATTGACTGCGAGTTCTAACTAAGTGAAAAGAAATACAAGACATTTCAAGATGCGTGAACAAAGACAGCACCTGAGTGACGCAAAGCCAAGGTACGGTTTGTGGCTGGTTCTGGGAGACAGAGGGAGCTGTTCCTGAGGAGGCCATAGCGGAAGCTTCTAAGGAAAAACAAACTGCTCATCTTCGATGTGGTATGAAAATGCCAATTCGTTATCACTGCTTTAAAAGGTACACAACATAAATATTTGTATGTACATTTCACAGTAAAATTCTACAGTGTCCTAAATTTAAATAGAATGGTGTGACAATTCCTTCAGTACACGCGCTATGACGTGTTGAAAGGCTAATATGTCCTTTGTAGTCAACAGAGACAAGTCTATATATTTTTAAATAATCTGTTTATATGACAGCTCAGATGTAACTTTTGTAAATGTAGAAAAGGATCTTTCCTGTCCCTCTCTTTGGTTCCTATCTGGGCTTTTTGGCTAATGTAGGAATTCAATTATTAAAGTACTCGATTAACAATAAAAGCACAACAGTTGTATTAACTTTGCATATAAATAGGGAAATCTTCACAAGAGAGTCAAGCCTGAAGAAATAACCAAATCATTATGCTTTTTTATGTTTTGGAAATGATGTGAAGAAACAAGGAGACAAACGCTCATGTGGAAAAGAGTAGTGGATTTGTCCCACGGGTGCCACTGAGAGATTTGTGTGGGGCTGAAGAAGGTAGAGGAAGAAAAGCCTCCTTCTGAGAGCTCAGCATCCAGGTACACTGCAAGTCCAGTTCCTCGTCTCCAGTGTTCAGGGTCGCGCTCCAGCCGTTACCCTACTGAGACCGTCACCCTCAGTAGAAGCCTCCTGGTTTGCGTGGGTAAGGAGAGCAAGGTCAGACATCCCTCCTCAAGTTTCATTCTGTCAAGTAGTTCTACCCACAAAATAATGAATATAGCAGTTTGGGGTGTTTGGGACAGGGTTGCAAAGTGTCCTAAGTCGTTTGGCCCTGCACAGCAGCCTCTGTCTCACACAGTCATGTCTCCTTGCTTTACAGCTTGGGTTCCATGGTGGAATGAGTTCACCTTTGTTCCATTATTTATTTACATGATATTTTAGGCAGAAGGAATAAGAGCGTGAAGTGCATGCTGCTTTGATGGTTAAAAGAGTGCAAGAGAGCCACCACTTCTAATGGGTTTAGCTTTGGTGTTTATTTTTCTGTGTAGGCATCTCACTATGAGTTAACATCACAAGAGCTCTGCAGTGAGTGGAGTGGGTGATTTTGTGGGCATTTGAGTGGGAGGCAGAGTCATGCCATACTGAGATCACATCAGGCTATGATCCCTGGGCAACATAAGTACACGCTTCTCCAGTGCAACATTCACTCTTGCCTTCAGATCACAATTTCTACTATATTCGTCTCTGTCCTGCCATGTCTAGGTGGGTTAAGATATATATTCATTTTCAACTCCTGCTTTCATATGAAATCTAAAATTAAAGGGTTAAAAGAGCATGAAAGTATGTATCAGAGAGCAGAGTAAGGAAAAAGGTGCTGGATTGCTCAAACGAATTAGAAATTTTGATTACCACTGACTGCTCGAGGCCAGCAATATTTGTGATGCTTCAGGCTCAAGGGTGCCAGGCTGCCTGTGGAAAAGACAAAATTAATTAATGTTTTCTGAGATTAATTAGAAAATTAAATGGGAGCATAATGAAAATCAGCATGGCTCAGCTCCCTAGACTTACAGCTGTGTGTCACTAAATTTCAGGATTACTCAAAATATCTATGTATTACTTGAGAACAAATACAGTAAGATTGGCTGTAATTGATTTTTTTCACCTTTAGCACCTAATTCCGAGGAGGATTGCTACAAACTTCAGAATATTATTAGGCACAGAGCTGTCTGACTTCTCTGGCCTGAGTTGTGTTATTCAGAATACCATTATTGGGTGTGAAGTTCCCCAAATAGCCAGTGGAATCGGGACTTTGACACAGATCATTGTTAGGCCTGTTCCTAGATGTCCCCTCTACACTGCGTGGGCTTTGTCCAGTGGAAACGCTTCAGGCAAGGCTCCCGAGGAGGCGTGAGAAAGATCAAGGTGAGGAAACCAACAGAAAGATTCTCAGAGATATGACTTCATATTTGCTGTGTGGAAGGATATGACACACATTTTTATCCTATTGGACTGAGCCCCTTTTTCTGTAAAATGAATGTCTTTGAAATGTTTTCAACATGTCCAGATCGAATTGTCAGGTACTCAAGAGATACAGGAAGTAGCCTGCTCTCACAGGCAGCTCCTCTGTCATTGAGGATCTCATTGCTGAACAGTTGGCAGGGAAGGGCACTCAACAACTGAAAATGCCAGGACCGTCTTTTGGAGATAAACAAAGCTCTGAGCAAATTCAGTTGTCTTCTTACGACCAGTACTCAGAGGCCTGTTCAAACCTTTCCTCTGCCGATTCTCCACGTCTGGGCTTGCTCTCTTGCGGTTCAGACCCGTGCCGTGAACTGGATGTCAGAGTTACTGGCTCCACCGAGATGCGTCAGACAGTCGACTGTGGAATATACTGCTCTGTGCCCCACGATTGGCAATAGCACAGGACTTTCACACAGTGTGATGTCTAGTTTTTCTTTTTCTAACTTTGATTTTGAAAGGATATTTTAATAGTAACTTCTTAAAGCATATTTGTTACAATATTCACAATAGTCACTGTGAGAAATGTCAAGTTTTGAGATGATTGATTAATTTTTGGCAATTTAAATTAAAAATTCATCATACCACATTCTCAATGTCATATGTAAAAGATATCTTTTCCTTTCTCCAGTTACTAAGCCTTCTTTACTTAAAGACCCAGGTTATAAAATTGAAAACGTGTGTTACTTTAGGTAGAATACATTTTTTTTTCAGTATATCATTAATCTTTTTTTGAATTCAGATTAGTGTTTTCCGAGGAACTCCCAGGGGAGCCTTGTTTTAAGCTGTCCCTCAAATAGAGGTTCCTCTAGCAAAATAAATTTGAGAAATTCTCCTTCTTCTTGAATTTGCTCAGCACATGAGAAATATCAAGTTCCTGAGAAATCTTGCAGGAAGGAACTCAGTTTAAATCTATGCAAGCGTGTTTATGTACGCACGGATTTTTAGTTTAATACTCAGAACTACTAGATGTTGTTTCAAACTTGATGTTTTCCACAGAGGGATTTGGATGAGTTTTGTAAGGTCCCTGAAGACACCTCGTCACCCTGTGGCAAGTAGTATCTGGTGACATGGTGGCTCCATAGCTCTAAGAACTCGCTCACCAAAAGAGAATTTTAATGAGAGATACGTGTGGAAATATAATGGTATTCAACATGCCACATCAAAGAGCGCATCAAAGTGAGATCTAATTCCAAGTCATTAGAATTTCATTAAGTAATGTGTATATTTTATTCCGCCCAACAAATCTCATCTACTTCCTGGTGTTAAACAAGAGTGATGGGAACCGTCATTCTGGACCCAGCTTGGCGACGAGGCCCCGAGAGGCCAGACCGGCATCTGCGCGAGGCCACTGCACGGAGCTGACACAGCCGACAGCCGCCCCGCAGGCCGAGGAATCCTATTAACCTGAGTTAGCTCAATAGCCTCACTCTGCTTTACCTTAATGAGAAAGTAACCCAAAGTAAGCTCGCATTGACCAACTATTTTTTTTCTTCTTTTTTCCTGTTCTAGATCTAAAACCAAATTGGTTCAAGTTTTGTCTTCGACGCCAGGCTGACACGTTCCTGCTTCAGTGCCCCTAGAAGTTTAGCTGAGTCCTGCTGCGACCTCACCCTGGCGGTGTCTGCACCACCTGGGACTCCTGCGAGAACTTGGCTCCTGGCAGAACTTGGCTCCTGCCAACCCGGGCTGTACCATGTGCCCTGAACCCTCAGGGCAGGCGGTAGGTCCCAGGGTAGAGAAGCCCTTGTTAGGGACACTGGAGTTGACCCACTTTGCCCCTTTGTTCTTTCAATCCTTCGCTCACTGCTATGTGGGAAACAGAAAAGCAAACTGCTACCAGCCCACCCACGGGCGCTCAGAGATTGCAGGTGGTGGCAGGGTGCAGGAACGGGGTTTCACTTGTGAGACCGCTCTGCGGCCTCTCCCGCGAAGGCCCCACCCAGTGGGTGAGCAACTTAATCTCTTTGACTTGCTCCTGGAGCTACCAGGTATACACCCCACCCCTGTGCTCAGTCTTGGGTCTGGTTCAGAGAGCACCGATGGCAGATGCCTCAGGAGGGGGGGCGGGGCTCCAGATCGGCTGAGACACTTTGGAGGACAGAGGAGAGGAAAGCAGCCATGAGGACCCACGGTATCGAGTACTCAGTGAGCTGGACGAGGGCTGAGCCCTTAGAGAAACAGCTGCCAAGCTGAGCTCAGAGGCCACCGCGTCTCACCCACTGTGAGGCAGGCACAGGGAGCCGGAACCGCACACAGGAAGTGGGGATCAGAGGCGCTCAGGGGCCGGCAGCAGGGAGAGACAGTTGGTATAGCCTGGAGCCCCTTCCTGGCTTGCTTCTCCTTCTCAGAACGAGTGTTCCACCTAGCAGGTCCTTCACAAAGCCTTGCTTCCGATTTAGAGCTTCCCGGGGCTCACCTGGCAGGATGAAAACATGTCCCCCAGATCACCCTTTCACCCACTTCCCTGTGCGGTCTCTGTTCTGGGAAAACCAACCTTGCAGGGACATACACGTGAAATTTCAGAGTCTTGAAGTTAATTCTTCTTCTTTTGAAACACAAGAACAAGAAAGGACTTCTTAAAAATACTTGCGAAGCACAGCACGCTCTTAAGTCACAGGTCAGTTTCACCGATCCGAAGTTTTTCTTCCCACCCCTCTGTCCCCTCCTGTCTCTCCCTAACACAGTTTCTGTTTGACTGTGGCTCAGCCTGCAGCGGGATACGGAGGTGCGCAGGGACAGGCCAGTGCCCAGGACACAGCGATGACACGCGCTCGGGATGGCCGGCCTGACTGGCATGGTGCCTTCGATCCCAACCGAGAGATGGATTGTTTCTGCAGGCCTTGATGGTCTTCAAATTATCTGAGCACAGAAAAGAGAGCAGAGTGAATTTTATCTTAACTCATTTTATTTCTGGATTTATTTCCCGGTAGCAGGAGGCGGTGCCCGGCCCAGCAGTCGAGTCACTTGTCAGCTGTGGGACTCGATTACATTTGGACCCAGCCGCTCATTCTGAGCAAGACACAGTTAATGAGGAGAGAAATGAGCAGTATGCACCGAGTCACAGGGTGTTTGTGGTAATTTGTGGCCCATTTATTCCTCTCAGTTCTTTGTTTACTCCGTCCCACTCCATGCAGGTTCCTAGGAAAAGTAACAGAAAAGTGCTTTTGCTCGTAGACAGTTCAGGGTGTTGAAGGTGATGAATCTCTCTGTTTCTTTCTCTGTCTCTCTTTCTCTCCTCCCTCTCTCTCTCCTCTGCCTCTCCTACCTTCCCTCCCTCCCTCCCCCCTCTCTTTCTCCCCTTTATTGGCAGTAATTGGGGCACTGTTCATCTCTACCATAAAATGCTAGGGAAGCACATCCTAAAACACATCTTATTCTCCATTATTTTGCGATGTATTTTTCATTGACACTGCTAGTTTTTTTTATTTTCACTACATCTTTTCTTTTTTTTTTTTTCTTTTTGGTGTGCTCTTTGCCACTTTTCTAAATAATAGTCCATTAAACAGTTCACAGTGTGTGTTCTCTAGAAATGTAAAAAGGGGATTGGATGGTACTAATTAAGGAGAGACTTTGTTTCCACTCACTGCAGATCAATGGCGGGTTACATGGAAGCCGCACAGTGCGATGCGTTTAGCACAAAGGAACAGCTGTGGTAAATACATATTTCAAGACATCCAGGTAGGTTAAACAAATGCTCCTTTCTCTGAGAGGTTGCTTATGTTGTAACTGGAAATTCTACTTGCAGAACTGTGGGGAAACACAAAGTGTAATTATTCACTACAATCATTATTAGTTTCTGTAGAAAAGAAGAAGAAAATTAGAAAATGGTCAGTTACTTTTAGTTCTCACTTTAATCCAGATCCTTCAGTGCCTTTACTGTGACATTTTTCCACCCAACTTTCAAATAACAATATTCAATTGAATGAGATTTGCTTTGGTTTTACAGTGATTTTGAACTGAGAAAAAGAAATGTTAGTGTCAAGGTAGTTTTAAGGCAACTGTCTTTGTGATTAAACTGCTATGCAGTAGGATTGATTTATTTGCCAGATATATGATTTCCTTCTATGCAAGTTGAAGGTAGTAGGTCCAGTTATGATGATGACAATCAAAAGCTGGGAATGTGTAGTGAAAACTCTGAGAAGCGAGCATATTGATTGATGGAATTATGGAGTAAAGGAAAAGAAAATATGTACATCTGCTACATAATTTTAGCTTGCAGTGACTTCATTTCAGGCTGTACGTTTTGCAACCTGTATTTATACCCAACTCTTCCTGAACCCCTTCTTCGTAGTGGTGGCATTCTTTGTGCTTCCTTTCTCCACATGTGGAATGCAGTGGGCATCTCAAAATAGTGTCCTGCTTCCCCTGGAGTTTTGCGTGGCTACAACAGTGTCCACACAAGCAGAGGCTTATAGACTCTCAGATGCTATTTTACTGCAACCAAAATTTTGTCAAATTCTTTTCCTGCTTAGCTTTGCACATTAAAAGTTGGATTTCCTACAGATGAAGCTGGTTAAAAGGCCTGGGAGGGAGGGAGGGAGCGGGGACTCCATCGCGACTCCCTAGTGCACACCTGACTCTCTGCTGGGCGACTCGGGCCAGGCTGGTCATCTGTGAACCCTCCTCCAGGGTAATGAGAGCGACTCTGGAGCACCAGGTCACAGAGGCTGACTTCAAAGGGAGCCCTGCCCTTGAAGGAGATGCAAGCCAGGGGGTAAGGGCAGGGAATCAGGCTGTGAAAGAGCAAATTTCTTTCAACCTGGGACCAAAAGCTCAGGAGGCTATGGCTGGCTAAGGAGCTCAGCTTTTCAGTGAAGCCAGGAAAATTCATGTAGGTTCTGAATAAAGGGAAAAAAAAATTGCATTTTTTTGCAATTGAAGGCAAGACGTTCAGGCAGAAGTCAGATTCACTGGTGTAATGTGGATGGTGCTGTGTTCCTGTAGGCTTATGTCTATGTATTTCCTATGTTATCTTCTTAGTATGCATTCTGTTCCCACACTTAGTTCAGTGTTTTATTTCCTGTACATAGGAACTCTGCATCTCAGTTACATCATCAACAAAACAGGGATGATTTTTACCTTTCTCATAGTCCTGATATGTGCTAACCACAGTGGTCATGAGGGAAGATTTTTGTAAAGCAACATCCCATCAGCGTAAGTGTGTTGCCAGCTTCTCATGGAATAACTAGAGCAGGAATCGGTATTGATTATATACATGGGAGATGAACTTGTGTGTTATATATCAAGCACTTTCAGGCAATGTTTTTGGTTCACTGTATCTGTCTAAAACATAGAAACTTCCTACCTTTATGGGATTTATATTACTACAAAGTGTCTGTTCTTGTGTTCACTTTTGTACAAGAAGTAGTGTGCACAGACTCTGCATGTATCTGTTGTTATTTGAGATGAAAAAAGCAGAGAAAACACCTCCCTTTGAGCATGACATGCATTCTGAGCACCAATAAGTGACATGAACAAGTCACCTCCTAAACTAGGCTGAGGATTCACTGTTCTTTCCTGTGCGTTCTTGGGAGGAGACATCCTAGGCTTCACACTCCTGATTTTCCCCGTTTTCCCATGCAGGGTGGCTCTGGTCTCTGAGAGACTGCAGCAGAAAACCTGGTAATGTCCGGTGCCTGGCGCCTGACTGTGCAGCCAGAAGGGCTTTGTTTCTCCATGGAAAGCACGTAGAGCTGAGCTTGTGGGACACAAGGATGCAAGGCGTTTGAGTGAGGAACCTGGCCTTGGAGACAGTCACCTGTCGCTCTTGGGTCCCGCTATATCCCTGGCTGACTCAGTATTGTGTGGGCAAAGCTTCAGGCTGAACACATGTTGACAAATTATTAAGACCTTTCACAAGTGATATAAGAACTCCCCACAAATGTCATATGGAAAGATCTAGAATTGAGAACAAGTTCTAACATGTGCTTGTCGAATCCCTTGAACAGATTACTTAAAACAACATCTCTTGTTCACTTAATTTTTACCAAAATTAGAACAACGAAACTCATACAATCATTGTTAAGGACAAGACATGCTTGGGGACACTTTGCAAACTATGAAGTTTGTAACATTCAAATGCGATTTCATGAGAAAATATTCTGATGGTATTTCCAAAGTATGTGTGAGATGGTAATTGTCCTGTTGTGGTTTAGATCTGAAATGTGCCCTGGAACTCTCCCATATTCAATGGTGGGGCTTGAAGAACATGACTGCATCATGGAGGCATAGAATCCATCAGTAGATTTGCCTGCTGCTGAGTTTGTAGTGCAGTATAGCTCCTAGGAGGAAGAGCCTGTTGGGAAGAGGAGATCTTTGGGCAATCAGTGGTCTGGAAGGGGGTATTCTTATCCCAGGAACCTCATGTCACTCTCTCTCTGCTGCCCAGCAGTGTGAGGTGAGAAATCCTCCTTCGCTGTGCCCTTCCATATCATGCTTCTGACTTGGAGCCATCAGACTATAGACTGAGTTCCCTGAAACTATTAGTCAAAATGAACCACACCGTTAAACTCTAGTGTCAGGTATCATGTCCCAAAGGTGAGAAAGCTGCCCACTACACACTCATTGCACACATTTGTACAGTAGATGCAGATAGTTTGATGAAAACAAGAATCAAAATGGATAGGGAAATCTCCTTGCATACTCATCTTTTCCTAATAGCAAATAAAATTATCTTTCTCCTCACCAAGTTATGTTTCACAATCTCATTCTTATTGCACTTAGGATATATTTTCTAGCATACAGCAAGTTAGTAGTGAAGTCACCTCAATAAATTACCTTATTCCTTTAAGTAAGAACAAAAGACCAGAAAATAGGCATTCAGACACAGCACATATTTGTAAGTAATTACTGTCATAATGAGAGTCCTTGTGTCATGACCTGTACAAGTGGACTCAGTGAAAGGTGATTGTCTTCATCCTCATGTGAAACACAAGAGACACACAGGGAAAGGAGTGAGCAGCTGGTCTGGAGGTGGAATCCAGGGCTCTGCAGACCTTGACATTCTGGGAAGGATGATGGTGGCACAGAGATGATTGGAACTGAAAAGCCCTTGAAGGTTCTCAGTAAAAGTTCTACATGGTCTTATCTAGGCATTAGAGAGATGTTTGTGTTCTAGAGAATACCAGGTGGACAACAAGTGACAGCAAGAGTTGGACACAGAACAGCAGCAGAGAGATGGAAGAGGAGAGGATGTCTGGAAGAATCCTTGTAACAAACTTAGCAGGGTCTGGGAACTTAAGTAGGAAACTTGAGGGAATAATAATGAAGGTCAAGCTCAAGTGTCTAGAGAGATGAGTCACCATTTACAAGAAGCAGATTGAAACTGTTGCCTGGAGGGCACCCTTTTCTGTGTGCTGGTGGGGTCCCTGGTGCACACAGCCATCAGGGGGGACTGTTGTGATGTGAAAGAAGTCTCTGTGTTGAGTTGGTGAGAAGGGCAGTGAGGTAGAATGTGACAGCTCAGAGTTGAGAGCCACGACACCACCTGCATCACTCCTGATGCGGTGTGCAGGTATGTGACACATTGTATCACAGGTGACTCTGTCTTAGATTACAAAAAAGTAACCAAGGGAGCCCCTGGCAGCTGGGACAGCAACCGCTGATATCCAACATGAAGCAGCGGCGTCCAGTTCCAACCCCGGGACCGGCATCCTGTCAAGAACCTGAAGGAGCTCAAAAGAAAAGGAGCACGAGCTACACAAGAGAATTCTGTCTGCCACATCTTGATTTTGGACCTGTGTGGTCCTAAGCTGAGATCCAAGTTACACTCTGTGGATTCTGACCTACCTTGCTTTAGCCACCAAGTTTTGGGTGATTCATATGCAGTCATAGGAAGCTATGATGCTATCCTGGGAGGCACGAGGGTGGTCTCATGGCAATTTCGGTGTCACAATGAGAAGATCCCCTGCACACAGATGATGTACAGATACTCAGGCTACACTTCACACCAACAACAGGAAATGTCATTAACTAAGTGGGAGACCTAAACGTGGGGTCCTACTGAACAGTCCAAGAGGTCATATGGCTGACTCTCTTGTGTGAAGGGAATAAATATCTAACTGCATTGCTGTACATGTCTGTACCTTGTAAGCTGTTCTATCTTGCTAGATTAGACATCAGTCATGGACAATAGCTTCGAATCTATTTTTCTACCTCTAAATGCACAGAACTTAATGCAGCTGCTAATAAACCACCAACATCAAACCCATTACAAATGAACAAAATATACACCACTGCTTTTAAAGAGAAATAATATCTTGAAGACAAGACCAAATGTCCAAGGAGATGAGCTACAGTCTTTTTCCTTCATTTTCCTATCCAAAGAAGGAGAATTATAGGGTACTTTGCAGTTTGCAAGCGCTTCTATGTTTCCCTGGCTAAATAGGCTGCTACTGTGTGAGTAAGGAAAGGCTTAAAATGCTTCTCCACGTAGCATTTTCGAGGGTAATATTTTCTCTTGAGTTGAAAGACAAAGCCTTCTTTTGACAAATGAATGTACTCAAGGGATTATATCAGTGGCTAAACCAATTAACATCTCTGATATAGTCAGTTATATCTGCTGGGAATTTGATGAGACATAGATTGTGGAGAACTGAAAGTTTTATTTACTTTTCATTTAAATCTTTATTAATCTTTTTTTAACTACAAGGAAATTATAATTTCAGACTTTTATCTTTAGAACTAAGCAATTTGATAATAAAAGTATAACTGTCAATGTTCTTTCTTCTTTCAACATTAGTTTTTTTTTAATTTTGGCTAATATCTTAAACATATTTTTCTAAATTCAATCCACAGAAGCCCACGAATGCAGCCAGCCATGTGTGCATGTGTGTGTGTGTTGCTGTGTGCATGTAGTTTGGCTTCTCAGTGATGCCCCATTGTGCTGACCCAACTTTCCAATGAGCTCATTTTGAGTTCTCAGGTATGAAGAGTCCACAATGTGACTTTAGATTTGCAGTAATATTGAAGCAATAATGACCAACAATGACTTTGGAGTTAAAATAAAATTTGAAAAACCTTTCCAAAATAAAACGATTTGTGGGATCAGAGACTCTTTGCTTCTCTCTGCAGGGTGAAAGGTTCTGCTTGCTCCACTTTGGTGTCTGTGCCGAGTGAAGGAGAGGCAGAAGTGAGCCAGTGTTCATTTATCTTACTTTCAGCTCCTCTTGCTGATCTCTCCTATGGTGTGGCCAGTCCATAAGGCGTGCCTTTGCTGGTTCTCTCCAAACATTATTTTTCTGAGTTGTATTTTAGACTGTCCCCACCATCACTCCAGTCCCCATGGCAGGAAGAGCGCACGTGAAGCAGAGCTCGGTCCTGAGGGTTATCTGGGAATTTTCAGTGACGTTCAAGGGAGCTCCGTATCTTGCCAGGGAGTTTCCAAGTCATATTTCTGTCCCAGCTTCTCTAGCTGCCTCTGCCTGAGACGAGGAGAAAGCGTATCCGTAGGACGGTTTTCATGACACCCTCCTCTTCTACCTGAAATGGTATTTGACGTTTCAACATGTCTCTTAAAATATGTTCCAGCCGGGACCTCACCTTTCTGCAGGAAGCCTCCCCGTGCAGAGAATTTGTCAGCTCCCCCATCTCAGGCATCACAGGCCTGGCCCCGCTCTCCTTGCATCCCTGAAGCTTTGCATGTGTGATTATCATAACTCCCTTTTGTGTGGGATTATGTGTAATTAAGTTTTCAATCAATTTGACTAATTAAATGGAAGTACTGTCTGTGGGCTAGATCAGGAGACTAGAAATCTGGGTTTCTGCATATCACCACTAATTCACTAGGTGAAGACAGCAGATTATTTAACTTCTCATTTTGCTGTGAAGGGAGAAGAGGAAAGTATTTCAGGTCAAATGTAGAAAGTTCCAATCTTCCTAAGAAGTTCAAATTTCTGCACCAGGCTTCCTTGAGCTTCAAACCTAGTCCCCAGTGGCCTCCTGGCCTTGTCCATCTGAGTACCAGTAGCTGAAGGGTAAGAAACCCTGAGGACAGGCGCAGAGCTCGGAGATCTGCCGGCCTGGTCTTCACAGCCTTCGCTGGTAATCAGTGGTGAATATAAGGAAGAGAGTATTAATTTCATTGGCAAAATATTCTTACTTTATTTCATTTTCAGTGTTGTTCAGGAAAAATACCCTTTGCCACATCAATGTTTCTTGTTTTGAAAAAAAGTTAAAATGGTAGGAAACTATTTCTGCTACGCCCTAACCTTTCTCTCTACAGGGAAACTGAGGCTCATGAAGTATCAATAAGAACTTGTTCATCGCAGAAGAAACTAGAAACCTAAGCCCTCTACCATCTGCCAGGCTCAAGTTGGTGTCTGCTCAACCCTGGGTCCAGTGTGACCTTTATTTCGTAGTCACAGTGGTTTCTGCCAGTCACGCGAGTCATTTTGCTAAAATGAGGAGATATGAAGGGCAGAGCGCTTGCTCAGATGCTGGACAACTGGACACCAGCTAGCAGCTCAGTTGCTCAGACAAGAGAAATCAGCAACACAGCAAATTGTCTTGATGGTCCCTGCGCACTGGACCTTTTCCTGCAGGGCCCTGCCTCCATCTCTGTGCAGGATAAATTGCTGCAGGAGTACTCACCATGGATAGACGATTTCCAGAGAAGTGTTCAACAGCCTGAGTGGAAGGAAAGAGCTGCACAAATACCCAGAGCCATGGGGCCTGCAGGTGGACGGGAATGAGCTCACTCAATTCCAGACTTTTTGCTCTGCTGAGCTTTTTCACAAGACCCCACCCACCAACGACATGCATCTCCACACTCAGTTACTTCCATTCTCAGCCCTGATGGTGGCGTCCCTCAAAGGCTACCTCAGACTCACCTGACCGTAGCCCGAGGCCAGGATTTCCCTCCTGCTCTGTCTCTGCTGTCTGTCTACACCACCAGCTCTGTCCTGTCGTGGATTAGGAATGTGTGATCTCACCTGTGTTCTCAAGTTCTGGCACTTATGTTCACAACATCTTATAAACCTCACAGGTGCTTCAGCAGAGAGGCCATGACTTTGGCGCCTTTGTAATCTCTAACAAGACTTCCATTTAATAAGCTGTATTGAGCTGACATATATTCCTGCAGAGACCTGAAGATGGGACATTTTGTTGGTCGGTTCGGAGCCACTCTTTGAGACTCTTGTCGTGGTTAGAAAATAAATAGCATTGGCCTCTGGTGTGTGCAGAGTGACCTAGCACCAAAGAACTACTTCATAAAAAGCATTTAGACCCTCAAAATACAAGGTTGATTTTAAAAACATTTAATGTCTTTTCAATTTGAGATTAGATATCTACTATTTAGAAGTTAATAAAGAGTTAATGTGGATGAATTCTTGACTGATAGAACTTTGTAGACTGATTTAAAGTGACCTCTGAAAAATAAGTGTGACCTAGAAATACGCCTGATCTCTGCAGCAGAAGTGAAGTCAGCTTGCTTTTTTTCTCCTGCAAAACTAATTCCGGTTCTGTCATGCTCAGTGCTCACCAGTGTTTCAGAGAATAATGTGCATTCGAGCTACCAGGTACAGGTCTGCAATGTTAAACAGGGTGCAAGTCAGAGATGACAAGTCTTGTCATTTAATGAGTCAGAGATCAGATACTAATAGTGTATTAAAATGAAGGCTGAACACTCCTCTGTTTGCTTGCAAAATGTCAGCAGACAAGCAACAGGAAATAGCAGAATGTAGAAGACAAAAGTTGCCCATACTTCAAAGATGGCAATAAAACAAAATGAAGTTTGTTTAATTGAAACAATGAATTGTTTAATTAAAAGAAATTCCTATCTCTTCTTCATTAAGATATGCATCTTCAAAATTTGTTTTAGAACAAAAATCTAATATCTGCTCTGAAACTTGGGTGCTGTGTTCACGTACTTTCATTTTCCTGGATAATACTGGTTGGGAGAGGAGGAGGACGAGGAGAAGGTTAAAATATCTGCACTAATGCTTGTCTTATGCACTGAACATACACTGATGTCTCGGGTAATATTAGCAACTTCAAAGGGGCTGCACTAGAAATTTTTATTAATCCAGAGATATAAATGGGAGGCGAGAAAGAGCATGACTCAGAGCCCTCTGGAAAGCTGGAAGATTTAAGTCGCTTACAATTTACATTCCTATCCACTGCATGATGACAGACCAAGGCATTTCTAGGAAGCTCTGAAGGCAGCTGACATCTTGGATTCTGCCTTCTTATGCGAACATTTAGAAGGCTGAGATAGAAACTTCTCTGTTAAAAATAAAAAGGGGTGACAGTGGAGAGGAAGTGATTCCAGAATATAAAGTCAACACAACTATGCTTTGCCCCGTTCCTGATTCTCTAAAGTGAGATCTCACCTCTGGGATCCTGGCGAGGAAAAATAAAATTAGGTAGAGTGACATCTGTCTCCATTAAGTAGAGTCATTTCCCAGAGAGGAACAAGACTTTCAGCGAGACGAGCGGAGACTTGCCAGTTGACAGCAGCGTGTCCCTTGACCTGATGTGGTTGATGGGACTCTGATGTGGTCTCCCAGGAGTGGCTGGTCTAAAGCATTGATTCATTAGTCTGTTTAATCTTCAGGCTCGCTGAGAGAGATCCTCCTCGACTTAAAGGCTGACAGGCTGTCGTCTCAAGAGGTACCTCCCTTGTGGTTCTTCCCATCCACCATCAAAGGCAAGGACTCCTAGCCCTGTTACAGAGAATCCCAGCGAAGAAGCAAGCAATCTAGAAACAGGACCTGAAATGCTCAGTTTGGGACATGGGCGTGTATGTCTGTCTGACTCATTTCACTCCCACTGTGAGTTTTAGTCACTGCAGTAGATATTTTCTATCCACAGTATAACATCTTTTGAAAAATCTCTGTAAAACTATATGAAATGGTTTGTATTGCTTTGGCCACTACCATTTTACAGGTGCGGTTTTTTGATGCCATGTTATTGTGCGAGCAGAGGCTATGTATGGCCCAGGAAAAGCTGTTTGCCTAGTGCTCACAAGCATAGTTCACCCAACAGAGACGCTAACTCCCTCTAGAAAAATACATTATTGTGAAAGAATTCAAACCTAAGTTGAGAAAAACAGGTTGTGTTGGTTTTAGAAACAGAAAACCTGGAAAGCCCAGTAAGATTAATCATTGGCATCTCCCAAATGCACGCTGGAGATGAGCAGGACTGGGCTGGGGGGGATTTGCGAGGAAGTGGCGGGGAGCCCTTGCTCCTGGGTCCCTGACTGAGTGGTGCCACACAAGCCCCCACAGAGCCACCGGAAGCACAGGTTGTACAGACAGTGGTCACTGACTTTCCTTCCTCTTTGCAGATCCCACAGCTCACACATCGGTAGCATCACCATTTGAGGATTTGGCTGTACCCAAGTGGGGACACTGAGGCAGGTCAGGACATTGTCCATCCGTGGGTGGACAGGAAAGTTGTTTTCTAGGCCCTACCCTTTCACGCACGTCTGCATACACCATGGTTCCTATCCCTGAACCTGTTTCTCTACCTGCAGAAGTTGGCTTCTCTCCTCAGCCATCCATATTCCATCAACCTTTCCTTTGCCTCAGGCGTGTCTGTGACTCTGCCTTCTCCCTGTTTCCATCCCACAAGGCCCTTCTACCAGGGAAACATCCTACAGTCAGCAGGGCTCTGGGGGCCAGCTTATCTTGACATCTGAAATGACTTCCTCCTGGACTTCTCCACCTCCACTTCTTTAAATTCACTACCCATCTCGGTCAGGTCAAATCTCCCAGTGCATAGTCCTCATATCTCTCTCCTCCCTCAACAGCAGCTTTCCTCGTTGCCAGGCCCCAGAGTGTGTGCTCCTGGGCCGAGTGACCATTACTTCCACAACGCAAGCCAACCCGCTTCGTAACAGGGCCTGGCACATACAGAAGTGGGCAGGGTCCACTGCTGCCTCTCTCCACTCGCGCCTCTTGCCTGCTCCATCTCCACCTGCAGCACACATCCCGACACTCACGGGTCCTAAAGCAGTCGGTACATGTGAGTTCCTCATGGCCGAGGAACCCACAGAGTCCCTTCTGCCCAGTGCTCATTACCCACTGCTTAGCAGGAAAAGTAAGACATGCATGGGCTCCTTCTCATCTCCCACAGTACAATTTACTAGAACCTAATTTATGGAAAATAATTCCTACTATCTATTGTAGTCATTTACACATTCATTGCAAATTCCTTGCAAGCAAACTCTGTGTCTTTTACCACATGGTTAACCACGAGTAGTTTTCCTTTTAGAATTATAATGGTTATTACTCTCATAGGAGTCTGAATCTACCCAAACTAACAGTTTCCTGTCATCGCATATCTATTTCTGATGTTTGACTCAAGTTGAGGGACATCTGGAAGTACAGCCTTCCAAACACATAGCCTATATGGAGCTTGGAGGTGTACACCTGCCATCCCGGCATGCAGTGGGGTTGAGGCAGGAGCATCACCTCTTTGAGTCCAGCCTGAGGGTCACTTACTGAGGCAGTAAGATCCCATCTCAAAATAAATAAATCAATAGTAAGAATATTCATAGCTGGGGAAGTGAGCTCATTGTGAAGGCTTCGGGTTCAACACCCAGTACAGCAAAGCCAAAAGCAATCAAAGAAGAAACCATGCCCAGCCATGCTTGTGCTAAAGTTTCTAAGTAGATGAAAGACAAGGATTGTTTGTTTTAGTAAGAAAGTGGTGACCTGAAAAGAAGAGTCGACCTTATCAGGATGGAGAACTATGTGCACTCATGGAGCGTCCCGGGCTGCAAGTGTCACCAGCACCCGATGGTTCCGCTGGGCAGGACCGTGGCCCCAGGCCTGGGAGGAGAGGCCACCTGGCTCCTGCCACGGCTGCAGAGATGCCCGGAGCTTCCCGCCTCCAGGAAGCAGCAGAAGCAGAGCCCTGGAGATGGGTTATTCTTTAAGTAGGAGGCTGGGCCGTGGGGTCCTGCCAGCTGATGCCGTGTGAAAGCTCTCCCAGGCGAGGTATGACATCAGTCTCCTCTCATGCCGCTCTGCAAGGAGGGCAGGCCAGAGCCCCTGTGGGGAGAGTGGACAGGTCTGACAGCGGTGATGAGGGTGCTTGGCCAGAGCACAGGGGGAGACGGGAGGAGGAGGCTGGGGGGCTAGAGTCAGCTAATCGGGAAAAATAATTTACCTATACACTGTGATGTCACCTTCATACATGTGCCTGTGTGTGTGTGTGTGTGTGTGTGTGTGTGTGTGTGTGAGTGTGAGTTCCTAAACTCTACTCCTGTCTCAAATTGTCTAAATACATTCTGTTTCCAGTACTGGAGATTAAACCCAGGACCTCCATGCTGCCCTTTTTTAATTGCTTGGCCCCACACTGTCCTGCTAACCGCAGTCCTCTTGCTGTCCCTGACTGAGCCACCTATGTGGCTGAAAGCTTCACACGGCCCACGCCTTTAAGTTTCCTCTACTTTTCCTCCCTGTCGCGGTCTTTCTGCTCTGTTGCTCAACGTCCCACTCTGTTTCAGACCCGAGTACAAGCGAGACCACCGCGTCACCATGCGTGGCCCATTCGCTGAGCATAAGGTCCCTCAGTTTGACCTGAGGGGCAGCTCTTTCAAGTGAGCGTAATGACAGGTAACTTCCTTTGGTGAAGGCCTTGATCCCACCCAACTGAGAAGCCACGGGAAGAGATCAGAGACGAGAAGCAGAGACGCTGTGTTCCCGCCCTCAGCCCTGGGACGCGGCCGACACCACCCTCACCGGGCACGGCCGGGTCCTTGGGAAAGTGACACTTTCCTAGCTGGCCTGTCCCAAGGCTTTGTGGTATCCACTTCACCCCTCTCTCTTAGAACCTTGTTTTAGTCATTTCCTTCAATCAAGTAAAAATGACACATAACAGCTTAAAATGTCACCCTTCACGGGGGGGGGGGGTTGCAATCAATATTTGAACCAAGGCTCCGCCCTGAAGACTAAGAGCCTTCAGCGGCGTTGCCTGTGCTCTTTCAGAAATGCAGCGGTGTTTCGGAAAGATCAAAGATCTCTCTGAAGAGACCACGTGAGGCAGGAAAGGTGAGAAAAAGCGGCAGCGTCTCCTTCTCCGCGGGTACCTGTCTGAAGAAAGCTCGGTCTCTTCCCAGCCCAGATGCAGCTATTTTGCTGAGCATAATTAGCTTAAGAGCTCTTTGCAATAACTGGACTTTGAAAAATACCTTGTTGCCTTCATCTCCCAGGAGTTAACGGCTCACTCCTTTGTGATACGCCTTATTTGTACCTACTTCAAAGACATACTGAAGGTTAACTTTTACCAATTGTCACTAATAGGCTGTTGAATGCCAGACAATTCATTTCCAGACCACAATGTATTAAATATCGTTAATTGACTCTTGTAGGGAAGAGACTGTTTAGTGTTGTATGTTTTGTTTTTTGTTTTTTTCTTAAGGAGTGGGTAAAGCAGAGCTGCCACTTCTAGTGGCTTTCAAGTGCTGTCACTGACAGAAGATTCTTGGCTAATTATTGTCAGAAAACAATGTGCTTTTATGGCTGGGAGCAGTGGCAAACTCAGGGACAGAAGTTTACTCCTTGTGATCAAAGAGTGGTCGGAGATCACCCGAGGGACAGCCAGCTGCAGCCCGCAGACGGGGAGTGCAGGGAGGGAGAAATCAGGAGCTCTGTGGCAGATCAAGGCTTTCGGAGACACAGCAAGTGGGGCAGCCTGAGCTGAGCCACACAGAACTGGAGCGTAGTGCTCAATAGTCCATATGTTTAAATAAAGTCAGGGAAAATGCACAATGAAGATTAACAAAAACTGGGAATTGGCATGTAAGATGCTTGCTGACGGAGTGTTCTGCTGTCTTCCTGCGAAGAGATAAAAAAAAAAAAAAAGTCATGGTATCTCATTACAGCGAGGTTTCCGGTGCAACTGGAAATGGAATGCTTTATCCTGCCCTTGAAAACCAACTCTAATAGTGCAAAAGCAAGCATTTATCAGTAGAGAAATTTCTTACTTCTTCAGTGATAACTGTAACAGAAATTTAAGTCACATTCCAATTCCATTTCCTTATATTTTCTGTAGTTTCGCTTAAAAATTAGTAAACATATTAAGTTACTGTGGAGTAAGTTATTGAATAGACTAACATTTTATTCCTTCAGTGATTAAGGACCTATTGGACAACTATAAATATTATATTTCTGAGGTGGTTCATAATTGGTTTATATTTGATTAAAAGCAAAATGAATATGAACATGATATATATTACATTAGGTTATTAACCCATTACTTTTAAACTGTATCTTAAGAAATAATACAGAAGTGGAATGTAATGTGTTATTATGGAAGACAGAAGAAAGCAAGACTTAGGTAGGTGTCTGTCCTGCCTGGACACTGCCTCTGCCTCTGTGTCCTACTGGTCAAGCTGTCCAGCTAGAGCCCTCGGCCTCCCACCTGCAAGATGTCCCTTATTAATAATCCCTCTGAATTCAGCATCATTAATGTTTAGTGTCAAGTCACCACAAACCTTCTTCTTCATTCCCTTCTTCTCTCAGGCTTAAAAAACTCATTTAACATCCAGAGCAAATTAATTAACTAGATTTTGCTAAATTTAATGGAGAACATTCCAACCCATCAAAATCTACCTTTGTTCAAATTTAGGTCACTGGAAGGTCGGCAGATTTCCTAGTCAACAGAATACCCAACCATTCTTGTCTGGATTTTACTTTATTACTACGCAAAATTTAACAAAAATGTCACGCTCAAGCAGAGTGATGGGGGGTGTGTCCTAGAATGATTTCATCATTCTTAAAAGCATGAAAGTCTTTATTACCATGATGCTTTCATCTCACACACAGAATGAACTTCACCTTCAAATATGTAGTATCACTGGTTCTAAAAACAGTGAGAAGCCTGCCGCTAAATGTTGTATAAATTTGATTATGGGAGAGTCCCTTGTTCTCTGTGGCTAAAGGCAGAAAACAAACTTTCTAAACCCGTGGTTTGTCAATTCTTCCTGTGTTGAAATTGTCTGATCTAATACTGTAGCTAGTCTTTTATTGGAAGCTGGCAATCTCCAGAAAGCAAACAAAAGCATGAAAGAAAATAGAGATTTAGATCAGAGTGTACAAATGAAGTGACCTTATTCTGCAAAGCTTCAAATTCACAAATATTCACAAATCAGTCTCCATAAACACCTTACCTCTGAAACAACACCATTTCTCCAGCACAGTCTGCAGCCCCTACTTCCTTGGGGTTGGGAAATTCTGAGTTCCTTACTAGCAACAGAAACATACTCTACATCATTTTGCATAACTTTCTCAGATTTATTTAAAGATTTTCTCTTTGAAAAAAAGTACACAATCCATCCTGAGATAAATGCATAGTTTAAAGATTCGATCGGGAGTTTAAATCACTTTTACGTACTTGTGACCTATCAAGGTTTATTTGGTGCTGTGTCTGGTGTGAAGCTTAGTTGGTGCATTGTTCACGTGTAGATTTTCTCTCTATTATATGATAATGTACATGACTGAGATATGTAATACCCCAAATAAAATCCTTTAAAAACAGTTATGCACAAAACATACAATATTGGATTTATACACTGGATCCCAGGCTGTAGCCAACTGGAGAAAAAGTCAGACTGGGATTGGTGGGTGAACATATAGACGGGAGAAACCAGGTCTGGGTTGCAGAGCAACCGGAGCCTGTGAGACCCTGGCTGTGGCTACACGACGCGAACCAGTTTGGGACTCCACAGCCGCGTGTCATGCGGCGTCATGACAGAACCATTTCAGTTCCAGCTTTGGAAAACTGATGTTTGGGTTTTTTTTTCCCCCCCAGGCCACCTCAATTCGGATGCTTTTACCCACCGCTTGGGAAAGACGACAACACACACAACCTCCAGTGCCAGCCGGCGTAGCCCAGACAGTGAGCTGATGTGACAGTTAAGAGACTTAAGCATCAGAATTTTTTTTTTTTTTTTTGAGACAGGGTCTCGCTTTGTAGTTCAGGCTGGCTCTGAGCTCACTATGTAGCCCAGGCAAGCCTCAAACTCAGCAATCCTCCTGTCACTGCCTCCCGAGTGCTGGGATGACAGGCATGAGCCACCACGCCCGGCACTGTGGTATGTGGTATTGATTGCCGGCAGGCGTGAGTCACCACGCCCAGCATTGTATGTGGTTACCAGGGATTGAACTCAGGACCCTGCGCTTGCGAGGCAGGCGCCGGAACCACTGAGCTAACCCTCCGGTCCAAGCATCAGAATTTTGAGGAAAATAACATCAAGCAGACACGTGAGACTTTGGGGGACATTTTAGATCAAAACCATAGCAGTACTCAGAATGATGACCCTCTGGGTGCTCACTGCATCAACAAAATAGCACATTTGCAATAACATAAAGCTGAAATCTAGGCAACCTTCCTATTTACTCTAAATCTGTTGAGTACAACTCGATTCTAATAGCGGACACCCATTTGTTTGTTTCTGATTTACTGTATCATCAATTATATTTCAGAATAAATCACAAGGGTCTGTACCAAATAAAAACATCAGCAACGAAGTGTATGCATAATGTGTTTACCAGTAACATTCTCTACACGGGATGACATGAGACTAGTTTAAGATAGCTAAAATACAGCGAGATAATTACTACAGGACTCCATTTCTATGTCATCAACAAAAGTTCAGGTCAAACATTTTATGGACACTATCACACTAAAAAATGTACAAGTAGTTTTTAAAAATTAGATAATAACAAAACAGTACTTGCGATACCACAAACTCATCTCCTTCATGAAAATGTGCCAGATTGAAGGAAGTCGTGTGCCGGTGCATACATGATTTTGGCCCCATGTAAGGGGCACAGCTGTCTCGGGCACTTCTGCACATCAAGATGTGATCACTCAGCCTTCCAGACATCTGGGGAGTTCCTTCCCTTCCAAAGTGGAGCAGCCGTCCCTTTTGCCATTTCTTCACGCTCAATCTGACCCTCCAGGGTCAAGACAGGGATGGCGCTTTCATTGTCTACACACAGACTATGCCAGAGCTGGGCCACAGGTCCTGGGCATGCTCCTTACCAGGGCTCACTGCTGTTCTATGAGTTTGGATCACACCTACCTCCTAATCTTAAGTATTGGTTCAAATTCGTCTGTATTTCTGGGGTCGATGTTTTCCATCACTGGGAGGGCAGGTGTGAGGAGACCTCATGTCAGTCGTCCCTGCACCCGTGCCCACCTGTCTGTCGCTGTGTCCTCTGTGCACCTCTGAGTTCCAGTTTTTGACCAGGCTGATGCCTCCTGTTGTCAGCTGAGCAGCATCTCACTTCTGCGATGTGAAGCCCACTTCTCCTTTGGACTCAGACCTTGACCAAAGCCAGACAAAGCTCAGCGAGTCCTGAGAGGGACAGTCATGTGTCAGCCTCCTTCACACTCGTGCCTTCAAAGAGCATTTGTCTGTCTGAGACACAGACGAGTGAAGAACTCTATTCAACAAGTGCTGAGCAGCCTCGTAGCCTGATCAGATTCCACATGTGATGTTCCTTGCCTTCTTTTCCTTCTACATGGGGGGGAACTTCACCCTGGGTCACATCCTCAGCCATCTCTTGACTTAGTTAGCTCTATTTTGAGACAGGGCTGAGTGCTAAGTCGCCCAGGCTGTACTCACTCTTGCAATCCTCCTGTCTCAGCATTCCACAGAACTGACTTTTCGTGTTTTAAGTGGAAACCATTAAGCTCCGTAACTCCTTCATCTCCATGTCTTCATACAGCAAACCTTCACACGAATACTTGCCTCACTGAGGCATTATAAAAGCAGATTAAACAAATGTATGATGGAAATATTTTCAAATAGAAAACTCCAACTGTGAAACAGCTCTCCTGAGTTCACGTAGACAGACTCGCATCTGCACTAGACTGTCCAAGCCCGACAGTCGCTCCTTTCACCTGTGTCGTCCAGCAGGAGAAAGTGCTCCTCACGCTGTGACACACTCCCTTGAGGTCTCGGTGGCACCTCTGCCCTGAGCTCTGGGCAGGTCTGGGTTTGACAGAGCGTACCCCTCGCTCCATGGGGGACACGGGGTGTCTCAGCAGGAGAGAGTGGGGCAGGACCACAGGAGCAGGGCTGGGATAGCTGGGGTAGTAGAGAGGGTTTGCCACGGCCGGTGGCCGGCAGCCTCATCAATCTCAGGCAGACTGAGGGAGACGAAAGTAACACTGAAGATGAAGAGACGGCGCAAGGAACGTGCGTGCGTGCACGCATGCACACACACATGTGTACACATGCTCTTGTGCAAGCCTGGAGAGGCAAGTGTGTGTGGAACCAAGTCACTGTGCCCACATGTTGGAACCTTGTCCCAGAACTGACTTCTTCAAACTTAGATTACATTTTCACGTTTTTGTTAATAAAGACTAAATCATTTTTACTCGAAAAAAATCAAACCAGCTCTTTTGTAATTTGTATTGTACATATTTCTTTCATTTATTTTGCTCTAAAATTAAAGGTCTATAACACTGAGCATAAAAAATATAATTATCTGAGATAATTGCACATGATATGAAAAGAATAGGTGAGTATTCGAAAGATTAAGTGAAAATAATAGCTTTATTCCAAAAGGGAGAGAAATTTTAAAGCTTTATTAAAGTGAAAAAATAAACATGATTTATTGAGATGTTTTTCTGAGCCCTAGCTTTGATTATGCCTTAAATACCCTGCCTGCCTGCTGCCAAAATCAGAGAAAAATGATACATGTGGGGGCAAAGAGGAAATAATTATTTTTTTCCAAAACATATTTATTCCAATGTGTAGCACAGACCACGCCTGCTCAGACGTAGCATGTCGTCCTCCTTCATAGGCACGCTTGCGTTGTATGGGGAACTCTATGCCAAATGGTCATTTCTCTCACATTTATTATGTTAACAGGATAAACGCCAACATTTGTCAACATCTTGTAAATGATGAGTCTTAATGAGCCAAGCTACTGTTTCCTCCTAGGAGGAATTTCATCCCAGAATAAGCAAAATATCAGGCTAAAGCAAGTGGCAGGGGCTCCCAGAGAGCAGCCCTTCTCTACAGTAGAGGCTCAGAGGCCTTGCTCAGAGTGGATTCCAGGTCCAGGCCTGTCTGGCCAAACCCTTAGACAATGTTTTAGTTATACTTTTAACAAATCCTGCAACGTGAGGTTCACATGTTGATTCAGCCACCCAAAAAGGCATTATCTGGAAGCTGAACAGAATGAGAGAAAGAGAGAAGGAGAAGGAGAAGGAGAGAGAGAGAGAGAGAGAGAGAGAGAGAGAGAGAGAGAGAGAGAGAGAGCTATTCCCAAAAGTCAGCAAGGACCAGTATGCAAGGTGCCTGGCTCTTTCTGCACACATTGGGGCAGGTAAAGAGAGGTGCCAGGCAAGACAGGCTTGCTGTAGAACAAAGAGCCAGGAGCTTTTTATCGAGCACATGTATAGAAAACACGGCATTTACAAACACTTTGCTTATAGTAAGAGGACATAAGGCAAGACCACGGTCACGACACCAGTGCAGGGCCAGAGACATCCTGTCCCTGTGTTGAAATCTCAGCTCTAACCATTGCAAATGAAATACACTGGTACACCAGGCCTATTCTGCTCAGTTCAGCGTCTTCATAGACAGCAGTGGCTCTTAGAGTGTGGCTGAAGCAACCACATCTCTGAGGGACAGAGAATGATGCTTCCTAAATTTCAGTTACTTCCATGATCTTATCCACTACTGACTGAGACCTCTAACCCCCTATGTGAAAAGGGTGGAGAAAGTGCCCACCTCCTATGCAAAGGGCACCTTGCCATATGGAATGATGTGTCTCCAGGGTGTGTTAGGACCAGTCTTCCCATGTGAACTGTAGAATCCTTTAAAACAAATACTGAGCAGAATTTTCAATTCCACCACTGAACACTCATAGTATTATTTCCTAGACAGTCTTCCTGACATTCTGGAGAGGAAAAGTGAGCCAATGGGGCAGGAAATGACAACAAACTGTCAGCCATGAGTATAGTTCTCAGATGTTCAAGGTGGCTGTTGCAGCTCCAGACATTTTATCCATAGCCCAAGGAGAAGGAGACATCTACATCTAGAAAACAAACTTCCTCAGGAATTATTTACATGTTTCCATTTAAATGATCCATGGCCAACTGCAATTTCTGCTTGCTGTTTCATTTGTATTGAATATTTTGTACCTACCATACAAACAAATCAGTGGTAGGTTAGTAAAGAGATGAGAGGCTGACAGAGGGGCCCAGAGGCAAGGAGAAAATGACATTTTCAGTCTTACTAGGGCTGGGGCTGTGGAAAAAGTGGGGAGAGAGTTAGGAAGCAGGAGCTAATGACTGAGAAAGAGAGAAGGTGGGAAGAGAAGGGACAGGTTCTTCAGAGAGGCATCACCCGTGGACACAGGAGCCTGGGCTCGGCCTGAGCACTGCCCGGTGTTCTCGAGGGCTTCCTACAGCCAGGCTGTGTGCTTGTCTAGGTTCAGAGATCTAGCCATGAGGTCAGTCAGCAAACAATGAATGCCGTCATTGTCGTGGCCACTCAGCTCTGCCCAGTGGGTTCTCGAAGTCAGCCACAGACTGGCAGGACCCGCTGGTCTCTGTCCTTGGTGCTGAACACGCACCAACTCAGTCGTCTTGAGATCCAAGCCAAGAGCCACTTCACCCCCATTTTCTAGACCAGTAGACAGGGCAGGAGCCTTCAGGGTTCCCAGCCCAGTGATGGGGCTCAACAGCTGGCCGCACAGCCTGAGGTCCTGCACCGCTGAACTGCAGCTTCTCTTCAGCCGTGAAGACCTCAGGGCGGATGTGGGTTCAGGGGTGGTGAGGGGAGCAGCTGGTGACCCCTGGGACTCTGAGCGGGCTGGCAAAGGACTAAGGTGGGGTCCAGCACTTGGCAGCTCTTCCTCAGTGTCTGACTGGGAGGGAGAAAGACCCAGACCCAGGGGAAGAAGAGTCCAAGTGAAAACTACCTAAAACCAAAAAGATAATTTGTGTATGTCTAAATGACAACAGGAAGATGAATAACAATATAGAGTTTTTGCAGAAGACATGGAGAAAGGAGTACAGAGTGAGGGGAAGATGTCTTTCTAGAGCAGGCATGTGAGGGCAGATGGATGGACACGAGAACAAATAGTTATGTAGGGACTAGGAGCGGACAGTGGTGTCTTCGTCCAAAGGTGTCTATACCTCTCCACACATTGGGAAGACCTCTACTCCAAGAAAAATGTCTGGGTCTCATAGAGGAGAGTAATTATTTGCTCTTCAGAAAGCAATTAAAATGAAAAGGAAGCAGTATATGGAGCAGCCCTCAGCTGGGCAGGGCAGCAAAGCCTCTGCAGACGCAGGGCCCAGAAGGGACACACTCCCTTGGGCCAGAAGGGGCAGGCTGTGCCATGAATAGGGCTCAACCAAGAAGCAGAGTAGTTAGGAAGATGTGGGACCCATATAAAAGGAAAGCACATACTTTTAACCACTGCTGGTAGAGTCTGCTGTGACAGAAATTGGGCAGACGCAGCCCCCCAGGCAGCACAGGCCTCATTACACAGCCCCAAGGACACCCACACTCCCCAGAAGCTGGGATATGGTCCCACCAGCCACTGGATGCTCTCTGCTCTCCTTCAACCTTCAGAACAGGAGAGCACCAGGGATCAGTTATGTGCTTGGAGAGGGGCTTCAGCAGCACAGAAGGCAAATGATGGAGGATAGGGGACAGGTAGGCTAGGAAGCCCCGGGGATAAGAGGAACAAAACCACAGGGAGGAAATGCAGAGAGGGGGAGGGGAGGGAGCCCAGGTGGGAGAATGGGTCACGCACTGTGCCCTCCACCACCTGCCTCTTCACAGCACCCAGGCAGTGGTGGGCAGGACTCAGGGTAAACTGGAGGCATGTCCTGTGTGGACAACCCCAGGAGTATTCTCCAGGGAATGGGGACCAGAAAGGGAAGTCCACATTCCACATGCCTGGAGTGCAAGAGAATGGGACTGGCCAGATGTCTACGTTTTTCTAACCACTGCCTTACACATATGCACACACACACACACACACACACACACACACACACACATCACCTCATGAGCCAAGTGCAGGAAAGGCCTCTACTTTCTTTCTTGGTCAGGCACACACCCTGGTTTAGTCAGTCTTGGTCTTGGAACTGACCCCTGTTAGAGGCTCCTCATTGATTCTCTCACCTTGATAGTGCTGCACTACTCCAAGTCAGTTTTTCTTATTCCCCCAAATAGCTCCAGCTTCCAGGGGTGCTGGCTACGCTACGCTAGAGTATTCTTTGGGTTCTGCCAGTGAGTATCTGCCACCCAATTCTGGAGGTGCCTTGGACTTTCCAATGTGAAGTATTGTGGGCAAGAGGGTTTCTAAGACAACCCAAATGCAAGTGTTTAACTGCATGAGCTTGGTTCATTGTTTTGGTTGTTGAGACAGTTTCTCACTAAGTAGCTCTGGGCGTACTCAAACTCGTGTTCCTTCTGTTCAGCCTCCCAAGCACTAGAATTGCGGGCCTGGGCCTCATGGCCTGCTTTAACTTTGTTACTTTGCAGCAAAGCCGAGAGTCCTGGTAGTCCCGATTTGTTGTTTCCTTTCTCCAGAGCCTCTGATCACCTGTGCAGAGATGGGGGATACCAGCAGAAAAGAGAGGCAGGGAAGGAGAACCGTAGCCTCTGTGGGCCTCACAGCCACAGCAGGGAAGGAGCAGCCCCAGGTCATCTGCTCAAGGCCTGGCTCTCACGGGCTTTGCCTTCTCTCAGCCCCTGCTGCAGGGGACCTCTCCCCAGCCTATCTACAGGCCATGGTGTGCCCACCTCCTCCTGGCCTCCCTCCCAAGGGCACACACCAGGGCACAGAGTCAGTGCTTGTTTCATCCAGCACTCAGGGACTACAGTTTTTTTTTTTTAATTACTCTTCTGAAATATTTTCTGTGAAGGAGAAAAGTGGTAGTTTCTAGTTCAGTGTCACCTTGAGTTCAGTTGTGAAGCTGTGAAACTGGACAGTATGGATGTAGAAAGAATTAAATAAGAGGGTGGAGTGAGTCCCCACAGCAGAGCCCCCACCCCGTCCCGTGTCTCCTCACCATCTCAATTTAAAATCCTGGCCTTAGAACAAGACAGAGATGAAAAAGTAACTCTGATGTCACCCAAGACCTCTGGTTAAAGGCAAATAATTTTCCCAGAGGCTCAGGTCAGAGGAGAGATGGGAAGCAGTCACTCAAGGAAGCTTTATTCTTCCTGTCTCAAAGACTGAAGGGTTTTGTTAAGCACCTCAGATTCAGGGTTGGGAAATATAGCACAGTTTCACCACAAATCATCTCCCTGATCTCTACATTCTGAGTCTGTGAACCAAAGAGAGCACCTAATGCATGCAGTGATAACCCAGCCATTCTTCTGGAGAAGGAAATTAACCTGGAGCATAGATTATTTTTCTCTTTTCAATAAGTCCTACTTCTATATACCTGTACATTATAAACCTTGCAGATGGGAGACATGAGGAAAGCTAAGTAGGGAAGCATTCTCCATGTAACACAAGAAAAATATATTCTGATTAAAAATAAAGAGGTTTGATTGAAGGAAAGTGATAGTGAGGTTTTGGCATGAAGTTGTTTAGTCTGACAACATCATGTGTAAGTAAAGTTGTTGGGATGCAAGTCTCTTAAGCATGGCTACGAAAATTATCACTTAGTGCAAACTTTGGGAAAGTTAGGAGGCTGAGTCAGGAGTACACATCCAGAAAAGAGGCATACCCAGAAATGTCACAGGTCCAAGAAGGAACCAATGAGAATTTGGAAACAATGTCAATAGTCAACAGTCTCTCAGGAATACCAGTCTTCTTGCTCAGTATTCAGGGAAAATTGAGGAAGGAAAACAGACTCTGTGCAAATCATAACTTCCCCAGCATAACCTCAGAGTCACAATCTCAGTTTTAGAGTAAGATCTTGATTATTTCCCTGGCTCTGCCATTGATTGATAGCTCTTCGTCCTTTGGAAACTTACTTGATCTTTCTGTTTTAGTTTCCTTATTAATAAAATGGCCAACAACAGTAGAATTCACCTTACAGGCTTCTGAAAATGGGTATTTAGGAAAATGTATATAAATCATATAGCATATGTTATGGCTTATGCTTAGCTGTCTCCGCAAAGTCTCATGTGAATGAGGCAGAGCTATTTCTGAGGCTGAATCTAGAGCATATGATTCATGATGCAAAACTAGACCCACGGGCATTAGGATTAGAGTGTGAGTCCTTACTGCCCTAAGTAGTTTTGATAAGAAAAAAGGGCAGGCCTGGAAATTTAGTTAGTGGTTTTAGTGACTGCCTAGCAAGCATAAGGTCCTGAGTTTGATCCCCAGTAACCGCATGTAACAATACCAGGCGTGGTGCTCATGCCTGTAATCCCAGCACTGGGGAGGCAGAGGCAGGAGGATTGCTGAGCTCGAGGCATGCCTGGACTACATAGGGAACTTTGGGACAACCCTAACTACAAAGTGAGACCCTGTCTCAGAGAGAGAGAGAGAGAGAGAGAAGGGCAGAGATGCTGTTAAGGTTCCTTGTTGCTTTTTCTGTCTTCCATCACCATGAACTACTGCCCCTCTGCCTCCCTACCTTGAGATTAACTGATTATGGACTGAAACTTCTATGAACTGTAACCTCAGTAACTCCTCTTTAACTTTGGGTGCTGGGTATTTTTGTCTCAGCAATGGAGGAAAGTAATTAAGACAACGTAGTATGTAGAACAGAATAAGTACTCGGTCACTAGACCTGGATGGCTCTAGCACTGGTGACTGGTGATATAGCCTTCCACAGACAGACTACACAAGCCTTTGACCTTATCCTTTCTTTTTTAATATTGTAAACTGTCATCCCTTTGGGTAAAATCACCCCTAGCATTTGGCTTTTACCCAGGAACTGGGCGTGGCACCCAAGGAAAAGCCTGTTGCCCAGGGGAGAGAGACATATCTGAAGATATTGTCCCCTGTCTCAGAAGTTTGCTGACCAAAAGATCCCTGTCATTCAGAAGTAGGAGTCATTGTGGTGTCTGAGCTATGGCCTAGGAGACACCAGGGGAGGCTCTTCATCACTGCATGTAGCCCTTAAAAAAGAGGCTCAAGGCTCTACGGCAAAATACCTGAAGTGTTTAGCACTGTGACATAAATACTCCAGAAAATCACTGATTAGAGATGATCTCCTTTTGGCTCACATTTCCAGAAGTTCCAGCCCATGTCCATGTGGCAATGTTGTGGTGAAGTCATCCACTATGAAAGGAACAAGTGAGAGAGGAAGTCTGTGTACATCATCTCAGCCAGGAAGAAGAGAGAGAAAGAGGGAAGGAGAGAAGGGGTGGAGGGAAAGGGACAAAGGAAGTGCTGGCATCCCAATATCCCCTGCAGCTCTACCCCTCCTATTAACCACTTCCTCCTTCAGGGCCACGCCTCCAGTGACCTCACTCCCTCCTACTCATTCCCACTCCCTATGAGATTCAGCCCCCAACAGCTCCACAGGCTGGGGCCACATCTTCAGTTGGAGGGTTTGGGGGTACAAATATAATAGACAAGTAGAAAAATCATGCTAGTTACAATAACAATCACCATTATAACAAAGGACTCCACAGAGTTCCAGGCATTAACTCCAGGGCTTGACTGTATAGTCTGTCATTCGATTAAGGCAAAAATTTGCATTTGGTAGGTCTCCTAGAGCCTCCATTTCAGGTACGAGGAAAAGGAAAGGAAAGCAAAATGGCTTGCTCAAGGTGCCAACACCAGTGAACAGTAAAACAACTGACACACTTGGATGGAGGTGGAAGGCCTGCCCCAGCTCCTCTGTTCTCCCGGAGACCCCACACACAAGACTCTGAGCGGAGATGACACTAAGCACTCCTGTGCCAGAGCCCAGTATGTCCTCACTGACAGAGGCACCCATTAGGCAAAAATGGTTATACTGAAGAAGACATGAGAGAACCAGCCACATAGAGCCTAACATGTAACATGTACCCCAGGGGGGCCACTTCCAAGGTACAGTGTTACTTATTTAGCTTTGTCATACAAACACACGAGTAAATTCATAAGTAAATGTCACCATAGGGGGAAGTTTGGGACTCAGCAAGGAAGTCTTGCTTCTGTTCTCTGAAATGAATCTCTCTTTCCCCTCCTTTATTTATATATAAAAAAAGAAATCGTCAGCTTCCAAAGTAGAGTGTGTACAAGCTTATTTCTCTAAGTAATCCCATGAAGTAGGCTCTTGCAAGCCACTTAGCCAAGGGAAGGTGCTAACGCTGATCTCAGTGATGTGCTCATGCATTCCTGGATGACTTCTCGTCCTTCTCGGTGCCCCCCGCTGCTGCTTGAGCCATCATTTCCACGCACTTTCCAGAGACAATGGCAAGCAAATGGTCTTCCTGGAAGCAGAGAGGGAAAAAGCTAGAAACATCTCCTGATGACAAAAGAAAGAAACTACTGCTAAATATGGGACACATAATAGCAGCATTATACAGATTATGCTGCCAGAAGATGGAAATGAAGTAACTTTAAGCTGGGTCAAGGCTGCTTCCTTGGAGAAAACATTATCTGATGAGCAGACTGCCTGCGTCTCTCCCCCTCAGCTCCAGCTCAATTTACAGGGGACCAAAGGGTCTGGAGCATCAGAAGCACTGAGATACAAGCTGGGCAGCCCCAGGACAGACAATGAAGTGATCCCGGAGTAGGGATGTGGTGGGTTATGGGTGAAACATCGGCTGCCCATTAGTTCAGATGCAGCTCAGAGAATGTATATCGGGAAAGGCTCAAGTGAGACCCTTTGAGAAGATGACCAGGTTTAAAATCATAGTAAAGAGAGGCACAGAGAATTGTGTGTAGGTTCCCGTGTACCTTCTCGTTTTACTTTTCCTGGCTGTTCAAGGAAAATGCAGGACTAGCACCCTGAGGCCTTGGTGTGGAGGGTCAAGGAAGAAGCCACACAAACTGGGGAGAAACTGGGGGCTGTTGAAAGCCAGGCAGGTGCAGAGCCATGGGGCCCTTCACGAGGGCAGAGGGAGCAAGATGCACAACATATACAGCTGCTGCTTGGTTGAGAGGTTGACTTCTCTTTATTTCTACCAAGAACATAGTCTGGATTTTAGTTTGTCACCCAATGAAAAACTTTGAAATGGTTCATTTTTAATCAAACAGAAAAATAATTCTCTGTATTAATTCTGTTATCACTTGTATACCTGGAAATGCCTAAAATTACTGAAACAACCATGTGTTTTCCTGTTGGTGACATCAGCCCTGCGTAAATTCATGTGTACACATGCGATTCTTCATCTAAAATCCTATTCCCAGCCCTGTCTGTTTAAAGTGAAGGCATTCAGACCACATTTTTAAAGTATGTTTGTGGAACTCAATGATGAAGGATGTATATCCAACTTCAACCATCTTCAGTCTGTGGGGTATGTTTACTTCGTAGCGCAATCTACATGTTTGAGTTTACCTAAGACACATTCTCTGAGAAAACAAATCTACTTTAAACTCCAGAGAAATATCACAGAGCACTTAAAGACAATGAACATTATATGTTATATTGTCACCAATTATTTTTACCAGATAGCTATATTTTTTCAACTATAAATTCAAACTGTTGGTCATTATAGTGTGTGTGTGCTTGTGTGTGTGTGTGTGTGTGTGTGTGTTACTCTATATTCCCTTAATCATGTGGAATCTTGTTTTTTCCCCTGAGGTACCAGGGATTGAACTCAGGCCCTTGTGCTTCCAAAGTAGGCACAGTACCACCTGAGCTAAATCCCCAGCCCTCATGTGGAATATCTGTATGCCCCCGTATTTCAGGTATTATCTGCATTTTAGTTGACCATTAAAATAACAGTTACTAAAATCAACCCATCTGGAGTATAAATAACAAACTCCTGCACGCTGCTCAATTAGTACTGCACACAGGAGCAAGCACCGCTGTTGTCTTCAGGGGAACCAAATGGCCACATAAGAGGAAAAAGCAGAGAGTTAAACGGACTTCCGGCCTCCCATGCACTGTGGTTTTGGAAAATGTGTTTAATTGTCTCTTTCTGCATGGCAGCACATAGACGTATTAAGAACAGAAATGTGAATTACGGGAAACCACCATCTCTTTCTCAACCACCCTAACAGAAGTGTCCACTCTGAGTGCATGTTCTTCCCTTGCACAGCAAGGCTTTCATGAGCTGGGTGCAGCCCTTCCTTCCAGGGGAGGCTGGGCAGGTATTACCTGTAATTGAGCCTCTGTAACATACAATGGCAGAAGAACATATAAACCCACATGAAGGTGCAGTTTGTGGAGGATGAGCTGGAACTGGGCCCACACAGCCCAGAGAGGGTCAGAAGTCCATACACTGAGACCTCACAACCAGCTCTGCTGGGCTTCTGTGCCTACTATTCTTCCTCTTCTTCTTCCTCCTCTTCCTCTTCCTCTTCTTCGTCCTCCTCCTCCTCCTCCTCCCCTTCTCCTTCTCCTTCGTCCTTTTTTTTTTTTTTTTTTTTTTTTAACGAGACAAGGTCTCGCTTTGTAGTTCCATCTGGCTCTGAACTCACTATGTAGCCCAGGTGAGGGTTGAACTCAGCAATCCTCCTGCCTCTGCCTCCCCAGTGCTGGGATTACAGGTGTAAGCCACCATGCCCGGCACTGTGGTATGTGGTACTGATTGCTGTGGGCGTGAGTCACTATGCCCGGTATTGTGGTATGTTGTTACTGGGGATTGAAGCCGGAACTTTGTGCTTCCTAGGCAGGCCCTGGAACCACTGAGCTAAATCTCTGGGCCTGTGCCTACTGTTCTCAAAAATAGAAAGAAAAAACTCTAAACTCTGCCTACTTCTTCCTCAATAGCATGGACATGTGTATTTTCCATAAATGACTTAGCTGCCACAGTCCAGGGTGATTTTAGACCAATAGCAAAGACACTGTGGAAATAGTGACATAGTTTAAGGAGTTGCTGTGCATACAGGAGAGCCAGAGTCTGCCTTCCCTGGAGCTGCCCGGGGCTCAGGCCCTCGGGGCTCTCACAGCATCAAGTTCTTATGGCAACATTTGCTGCCCCACAAGTGTGAAAACCCCTACACTCGTCTTCTGGTTCACTTACAACTTCTAGCAGCTGCGTTGACGAGCTGGCCACCTGTGGTCTCATTCACCTGAGCTTTCCTTCCCAGGCACTCTGTGGAAGAAGTTAGGTTATGCAAAAGAGGCTACCGCAGGTGATGTGACAGTAGGTGTAAAATCGACGGGAAGTTCCTCATGGAATTGTCCTCACATGAAACAGCCGTGGGAGGGACTCCTCTGCCCCCTCAGCCATGCTCACAGCACACCGAGGGAGGGAGTTCCCACTCCCTGCTAGGAGAAGGAAAACTCGGGCTTAGTTCCTGTCTCTCCTGTAGACACGCCTCCACCCCGGAAGTGCTTCGCGGTGCTGGGCAGGACTCCACAGCCTGGCAAGTGAACACGGCTGGGTCCTCAGCAGGGTTGGGCTGCAGTCCTGATGCAGAGGCTCCCAGGGGGAGGTGCCCATGTGCACGAGGCCCCTGAAGACATTTGGGGGCAGTCGGTCCGTGCTTCCCTCGGACCAAAGGCTGCTGATCATTTTTGAGAAATTTTTTTCAAAAGGGAATGCATTCATTGGAGAGGTTCTTTAAAAACATTTTTCTGTTCTCAGTTTCTTATGATACAAGACTTTTTAGAAAAACATTCTTACAAGTGGTTGATCATGTGTACAACTTCTGCAGCTCCCAGGCAAGTGATGAAAGCGGTCTTTTATTTTTATGTTACCTTATTTTATTTCTTTTTTGAGACAGGGTCTTGCTTTGTAGTTCAGACTGGACCTGAGCTCACTATGTAGCCCAGGCAAGCCTCAGACTCAGCAATCCTCTTGCCTCTTCCTCTCGAGTGCTGGGATTATAGGCATGAGCCACTATGCCCGGCAAAAGTGGTCTTTTATTGATCTCGTATTCTAGATTTTTGCCCAAAACTCATAAGCGATACAAATATACAAATCCTGAGCTCACCGATATGATTCTTGGAATTGACTAGGCAGGTTTTTCCTATTTCTTTCCTTTGAAGAGTTGAGATCTAGTAGGAGAACATGTCAACACTGCACACTGTCTGGATAGTCCTTTACTCTTAGGTCATTGTAGCACAGAGAATCAAATATTTCCCTAACTTGTGGGATGGATGTATCATCTGGATTTTCCTGTCAAATTCACATAAAGCAAAGGATTTAAGAGACTATCACCACCATGCAAGGGAAAGTGGTTTCTTTACAGGGAAGTTTCAGAGAGTTTTCTGGATCATTGTGAATAAAGACTGTCCCACCAACATGTTAGGGTGAAGTGAACCCAGGGATACTCTGTAACAAAAGTACCTCTCATCCAAGCAGAGTTCTGTCACTGATGGCAGGTCCTTGTGAATGCTGGCAGCCTGCATGAGCCTGTGCACAAGGCGAATCCACACGAGATCAGAGGTCACTCCTGTGGCCAGCAGCAATCTTGTCACCAATGGGCACCAACAGAAATACCCTTTCACAGGAGGGAAACCAGAAGACAAGACACATTTGAGTGAGCATTGGAGAGCGACTGGTGTTCAATCCATAAGCTTTCAGAGCTCACTGGATGGTCTTGTAGCTGTGTCTTCCTAGGAGACTTATTCAGAGCTCAGCTCACACATCCACAAAGTCAGACCAGTACATTTCCGTACAATCTAGCACTAAACTGAGTAACATGTTACATTCTACTCAGCCCTCTGTGTCCATGAATTTTGTGTTCATGGATTCAATCAGCTGTGGAACATGAAAAACTGACCTGTACTAAGCAAGTACAAACTTATTTATTATATCATTATTTCTTAAATAACATCGTCCACACACTACTACATAGAATCTACATTGTACTAGATATTTTAAGTTACTACAGATAATTAAAAATATATGGGAAGATGTGAGTGTTATATGTATAAGGGACTTTTATATATATATAAGGCTCTTGAACATTCATGGGTTTTGGTTTGTACAGGGAGTCGTGGAATCAGTTTTATTTTATTTATTTTATTTTATTATTTATTTTATTTTATCCTGGAATCAATTCCTTGCAAATACAAAGGGAAGAAGATATAGTACTTGGTATAATTCTTGCAACATTGCTATTGTCCATAAGTGAAGCTAGTTCTTACATGTTTCCTGATCAGAAAGGGAGCTAAAACTCTATTATTGATCTTGATGACCTTAAAAGCAACCCCATAGTTTCTTGGTATCTTGAGAATGTCATAAGTTTTGTATGCAAAGTATAAATAAATATCGTAGCATCTGAAACATTGAATAGACTCAATGATTAAGTGATATTACCACCCTTTCCTATTCAGTTCAGGAATTTACATTTATTTATTGTGTTAGTGTCTGAGAAAAAAATCCAAGATGTTCTGTTTTAAAAAATTGAAGTACTGGGGATGGAGATTTAGCTCAGTGGTTCCGCTGCCTGCCTAGCAAGTGCAAGGTCCCTGGTTGGATCCTGGTAACCACATACAATGATATGATATTGGGCGTGGTGACTCACACCCACCAGCAATCAGTACCACACCCCACAGTGCTGGGCATGGTGGCTCACGTTTGTAATCCCAGCACTTGGGAGGCAGAGGCAGGAGGATTGCTGAGTTCCAGGTTTGCCTGGGCTATATAGTGAGCTCAGGGCCAGCCTGAACTATAAAGCAAGACCCTGTCTCAAAAAAAAAAGTATTAAAAAGACTATCATGCATCCCCAAAACAACTGGAACTTAAAAATAGGCAGCAATCTGTTAAAGAAAGCTAAACAGGAGGGACTGCTAAAGTGCACCAAGGTGCACAGCGAGGTGCCCTAGATGGGTGCAAAAGGCAGTTGGGTCAGATGGAAAGTGGTGAGAGCAGAACCAACACTATGGTGCCCACTGCCCCAAATGCACTTCCTAGCCGTGGGTGGCAGTCCTGGCTCAGAGCAGATTTGGAATTCAAACCACTCACCACATGAATTGTAAGAAATGATAGAGATCTCTCTGCCTACCTGGTGTCTCCTTATTCTGGGGGACAGAACCAGTCAAGATGTTAGTGCAGGACTGTTTATCTCAGGCTGCAGAGTATTTTCCTGTCTTCCTTTCTCGTCTGCTTTTCTAGCCTGTCAATCACCCATCTCTTCTCCTTCTTTATAATTTTCCCATTTGAGAATAATGCTTAGATAGAATCGTCCACTATGTAGCCTTTGGGGGGTTTTGTGTTTCATTTAATATAATTCCTGAGGTTGCATCCACATTGTTCTGTATATCAGTAGTTTGCTTATATTTTTATTGGCATGGATACATCAGAGTTTATTTATAACTCACCCATTGCACCGTCTCCAGTTTGGGGTTATTATGAGGAAAACTGCTACAAATGAAAACCCATGTACAAAATTTTTTCAGTGAACATGAGATTTCATTTCTTTGGGCCTAATACAGCAGAGTTCCATTGCTGAGGTGCATAGTAATGGAGTGATTACTGCTGCAGTCTAAGTCTTCCATGCCCCCTCCCAACATCCTAAATATTAAAAGATGGAACCCAGATGAGTGCAATTGGAATATAGAGCAGCTTTCTAAAACGTTTAGGTCATTGGAGTGCACCATCCATTTGGGGTTGTTGGAACATGATCTCTTCCTCTTCCCATCTTGCTCTGGTGATGAGATGGACTGTTTGACCACACATGCTCTGCCACAGTGCCCTGCAGCACCATGGCCCAAAGGGACCATGGACTGAAACTTCTAATACTACCAGTGAAAATGAAACTTTCCTCTTTACAAGTTATCATCCTAGGTATTTTGTTACAATAATGGAAAACTGACTTGCATGTTTACATTTAGAAGAAACTTCCCAAACTTGTACAGAATGCCTGGGTCATTTCACACTGACACAAAGGATGTAGTCATGATCTGATTTTCTTCATCCTCACTAAGATTTAGTGTGGCCTCACATTTTAAAATTTGAGCTGTTCTCATGGATGTGTATCACGGCAGTTTTATTTTGCATTTTTCATAGCTAATGCGTATAGAAGATTTTTTTCATGGGCTTATTTGCCATTTGTGTAGCCTCTTCTCTGAAATGTCGGTTTAAGTGTTTTGCCCATTGTTAATTTTTTTATTTAATGTTGTATTTTTAAAAGTATCATATGCTTTAATTACTAATTCTTTGATGGATATGTATTGTCCAAAAGTTGTTTCTCAGTCTGTAGTCTACCTCCAAAAAATGGGTTTTCTCAGAGAAAAAGCTTTTCTAAGAAAATGATAAGGTCTGATTTCTCAGTTTTTTTTTTCTATTATCAGTAATGGTTTTGGTGTTTGGGGTAAAAAATTGAATTACTCTTTTCCTAGCCCTCAGTAGCAAAGATCGTCTATCTTTTCTACAAGTTTTAGAGATTTATTACTTTGTACATTTAGATTAAATTCTTACATAGGTGATGAGATTTAAGTCAAGTTTAATGTTTTCTGATTCTCAACGTCCAGATTTTCAGCGCTATTTTCTAAGTTTATCCATATGTAGTAGTCTCTTCAGAATTCTACACCAAAACTCACAGACTCGATGACTCCAGCAATAAGCCTTTATTTCTCCATTTCTTGGAGCCTGGGAGTCCGTGGTCAAGGTGCTGGCTGACTTGGTTCCCGATGAAGTATATCTTCCCAGCTAGCAGACAGCTGGGAAGACAGTATATCTTCCCAGCTGGCAGACAGCTCCTTTCTCACTGTGGGACTCCTCTCTTGCTCTTCTGATAAGGAAACCAAATGAATTATAAAAGCCACACCCTCTGACCCCAGCTAACCTAATGGCCTCCCAGCCTCATCCCCAAGTGGTGTCATGTTGGGTCTGAGCTTTAAAGCATGAATTGTTGCTTTCAGGAAGGGAAACCTATTGCAGCCAACAGTTCTATCCTAAACCTTTTGAATTGTTTTTGCACCTTTGTCGGAAATCTCTCGACTGTGTTTTGCGTGACCAGGTCTGGGCTCCCTGCTTCATTAACCTACATACTTCTGATCCAGCCACACTGTTCTCAGAGCTGCAGCTCGACTGTAGTCCTTGATATATGTAGAGTGATTCTTCCAGACCTGTGCTTTTTCTTCACAATGGTTTTAACTGTTTTAGAGTCTGTGACATGTTGTATAGAGTAAATCTGTCGTTGTATATAAAAGCTAGTTGAGATTTTTAGAAAACTATATTGAACTGTCCATGTGTATAAAAACAGCATTAAGATAAAAACTATAAATTGACAGCTCACTTCAAGAAAAATTGACATCATTACTACCTAAATCTTCCAGTTGATGAGGGTTGGATGTCTCTCCATCATTTCTTTACATACTGTTTTTTTCTTAACACTTCCTGATTTTCAGGGCATCGATTCTGTATGTGTTTCTTTTTTTACCTTGGCATCCTACACGTTCACTGTTAGATCATGAAAATCTGCATGAGTCTTACATGTATAAATCTTGTTGTCTGAAGCCTTATTGGATTTACTGGTAAGCGCTAAATGAACTTTATTTGTTTTCATAGTTTTTTAAAAATTCTTGAACATTTTTATGGTGAACCATTATGTCTTTGTCAAATTAAGGTAGCTTTATGCCTTTCTTTCTGATTTGAATGCTTTCTGTGTTTTTTGTAGACTTACTGAAGACACTGGAACTTTAAATACTATGTTGAATAAAAGTTGTGAAAGTATATGTGTCCTTGGGTGGTTTCCAATTCAAGAGGCAAAGTCTTTCACTGGTAAGTATGATGTTAGTTACAGATTTTTTTGCTTATGGTCTATTAAGTTTAGGGATTTCATTTTGTTGTAGTTTACTGAGAATTTTTCTGTTGTTTCTTTTTCTATGAGTGGTTTCTAGATTCTAGAAAGTCCTTTTTTCACATGTATTGATACAACCATAAGGCTTTTCTTCTTTTACTTGTTTATCTTAGGGGTAACAATGGTCAATTTTCTAATGTTGAATCAAACATTCTGAATTGGAACCAATGTATTTGTTCATTATTGTAATTATTATTATTATACTTTGCTAGAGAAAATATGCTAATATTATCTTGAAATGCTTGTACTATTCCTGCACACACCATTTCCCCTTGTTTCACCTTCAATATCTATGTCTTTGAAATTTAGGTGAATTTCTTGTAAATAATATCCATTCTGCACTGTCTGGTTTACATTATTGTCTGTCTCTTGGCTGATCAAGTTAGGCCATTTACTTTTCAAATAACCACTCATATATTAAGATAACTCTAGTTTTATATTTTATTTCCTGTTTGTTTCCTTATTCTTCTTTCTCTGTTTCTATTTTTTTTTTTGGTGGTACCAGGGATTGAACTGTTTCTATGATTTTTAACCTACATCTGCATTATTTGAATAATCTGTGGAAATTCGTCTCAACTCACTTACAATACTTTTAACTACTTTGTACTATCTCTTTTTTTTTTTTTTTTTTTGCCATACCAAGGATCAAACTCGGGCCCTTGTGTGTCCAAGATTGGTGTAGTACCACTTGAGCTAAATCCCCAGCCTGTACTGTCTATTTTTTAATCGTTGGTATAATTATTAAAATCTACATTCATAACTCATCCCAGTCTATGGGTACAGACATTTTACCACTTTGGGTGAAGAGCAGAAAAATTAAAAAACATTTAGATGCATTTAACTTTCCTTGTCATGCATGTACATTTAAAATAGAAATTTCCAAAGTATCTCCTCTATACACATTGCGCAGCACATCAGATGGTAGGAGTTTTATTTCCACCACCACATATAACCTCAGAAAGTTACCAAAAGTAATGTACTTTACTTCTGCCACTACTCATTCCCATCATTTGGAATGGAAGGCCCCCAGGACCCCTGTGGTATAGTAGGAGATGGGGTTCCAGGGGAGGAAGTTATATCTTGGGGACCACCTCCACAGGGGGTGCTGGGTCTCCAACCCTTTGTTCTCCATCTTGGCTTTCTGGCTTCCACAAAGTGGACCAGCCTCCTCTGCTCTGGGTTCCCACCAAGACATTTTCCATTTAAATTGATTACCTCAGGTGTTTTGTTACCATCGTGGGAAGCTGCCTCACTCATTCTGATACTTTCCTATCTGAGGTTTCAATCCTGCCACTGTCATTTCCTTTCTGCAGAGAGAGCTCTTTCAATTATTTTTTAGAGTAGGTTCTACAGAAAAAAAAAATGAATCTCTGGTTTTATTTGTCAGAGTGTCTTTATTTTCTTTTTATGCCTGAAGAACATTTTCATGAGATAAACATTTGGAAAACCTTTTCTTTCACTACTTGAGAACAGTTTCCTACCTTTTTCTGAGTTCTGTTGTTTCAAGTGAGGAATAGTTTTCAAATTGGTGTTGTTCTGTATGCTTCTTTCTGCCTTAAGATTTTTTAAATTGTGTTTAATTTATAGAAGTTCAATTATTAACATCTTGATATGGATTTTTTTAGGTGTATCGTCCTTGAGATCAGTGCAGTTTCTTGAATCTGTGTATCCAAGGCTTTGCTAATTTGTGGAGTTTTCAGGCATTATGTCTTTGAATGCTTTTTCAATCTCAGTCCCCTTTCTTTCACTAATTCTGAGAGATGAATTTTATCTCTTTTGTAAAAATCTCATAAATCCCTGATTCTCTTTTTTTGTCCAGTCTATCTTCTCTCTTCTGCTTAAATTTAACACATGTAATGATTCCTTGAGTTTAGGGACTCAACCAATTCAACCTTACTTCTGAGCTCATCCTGTGAGTTTCTTTTTTATCTGTTAAAGTTTGGTTATTATTCTTAGAACTTCTTTTATAACTTTCATTTCTTCATGAAAATGTGCTAAATTATAATGTATTTCAAGAAAATATATAACTGTTTATTAAAGTATTTTGAAGACTGCTTAAAAATTCTTATCTGATAGTTGTAACATTTATTTAATCACACCATTGATCTCTGTTGATTATGAGTTTTCTGTGTTGGTACAATGGCAGCTTTCGATTATAACGTGGCTACCTTAGACACTTTCTTTCCAGGAGTCTCTGGATGCTTCTGGCTTTCTTGCTCTAGCTAGCATCCCCAGGCTTCAGGTGCAGCACCTGAAGGTGAGTGCACAAATTCAGCTCTCTTCTGGCTTTTCCAATACCTACCAAGTCTATGTGAAGCTCTGACTCCCAGCTTCCTCCCTGCAGAGTAGTAGGAGATAGTGATGCTCTGCCCGGTCTGCCCTACTTCCTCTTTCCCTCTGAAATCGGGACATACTACTCTAGATGAAAGTGGTGAAATTAGTCCCTCTGGTTCTGTTTCTGCAAATGGGAAGTGACTTATTTGTATTGGTTTGTGATTACATAGTGAAGGCAGAAGTTCAGCCCTTTTCTGGGTCCAGGGCAAAGGGAGGGACAGAGGGAAACAGGCTCCACTGCACACAGTCTCATTCTCTGACAAGTGATGGTCATATGGAGGCTTCTTGTCCCACTGGACTCCACCGAGCTTGGGGTGGGGAAGTGCACTGCTGTCCAGCCCTGCCTCTAACACCCTGTTAGCTCTTCGTGGTGCTGGATGGGGAGACAGGCTCAGTGCAACATCAGAACCCACTGGCTCTGTCTCAGCAGGAGACTATGAGCATAGCTGGTGTTGTGGGTAAGGGATGGAACACCTGCTCTCCACTTGGCCCCATCCACATGGCCAGCTATGAAGGCAGAGCTCAGTCCCTAGATCTTCTGGGCCTGTGGAGCTGCATGGGGGGTGCTGATGGCTGACTGAGGGGCTGGGTGCATGATTAGGAGGTTTATCGAAAAGGCTTTTCAGTGAAGGTCACCTTTCAGCCATGTGTCTTAGAGGAAGCGGCTTTGCTCATATCTTGTCTTCTTTGTTCATTTGTTTTCGGTTGTCACTTACAGGCAGTTCCAGATAGGGTTTCTCAGTATCTTATCCAGGACATATCAAAGGAAATATGAAGAATTCACAGCATTGTCCTCCTCAGGTCTTGAGTCCCTGGAAATTCCATTTTCCACAGTCTTCATAAGACATCTGCTGCATTGTGTCCAAGATTCTGAGATATCCAAGGAAGGACCTGGGAGGGTGAGGCTGCCCCACCTCCTGGAGTCAGAGTTGCTTGCCAGTTCCTCCTTTTATTTTTTTATTATTTTAAATTTTTTAATTTTTTTTTAAATTTGTGGTGTTACTGGGGATCAAACTTGGGCCCTTGTGCTTCCAAAATAGGTGTGGGACCACTTGAGCTAAATCCCCAGCCCCACTTGCCGATTCCTCTGAGCATCACCTCACCACTCCTTCCTCTCCCACTTCACCACCCCTTACCACCGCCCCTCACATGGGCACTGTGTTTTCCCAATCTGTGGAATGCTACTCTCACGTATGCCCAGGATTCCCCCCTTCATGTCCTTCCCAGTGGCTTGTTCTGCCAACTGGGACAGCCTTCCTGTGGGCAGCCACAGGGGCACTTCCTTCATCTCCACAGAAATAGTCACTTTCTGGAAAGTTCACTGCAGTCATTCCTTGGCCTCAGGATCTGGAGGCTCCATCGGTCAGTTCTGTTTCAGTCATTGCCATCACTACCACTGGATAGGTGTCTTAGGTGACTGGTCTCTGGCTGTTGCATGAAGCCAACGATGAGCACTTTTTTGTTTTATTCTCTTAATATTAGCTCAGTGAATGACTGCATGTGATAGGAATCGCCACTCTGTTTTCAGATTAAGGAATGGAAGTGTAACAAGGTTAGCTGACTGGCCTGAGATGAGTTTCCTAGAGAAAGGCCGCTCCTCTGAGCACGTGGACCCAGGATGCTCCCGGACTCCCAGTGAGTTGCTGTCAGTTGGCCGAGGGGAAGACCTAGTTCAGTGAGTTTCAAGTGCTTCTCTGATGCCACTGGGGAGTCTGTGACTTCAGGGTGCTCAGTCACAGCTGCTTTCACTGAAAATGAAGGTCCGCCTAGATTTCCAACTGTGGCCATCATTCTGTGAAGCTACGCACGACCATTTTGCTTGGGAAAATTCATACTACGTGTTGGATTGTCAGTGTCAATACTCGAGGACCTGAGTGCTACACAGTCTTCATTACTTTATGATTACATTTCCATTTCAGAAGTGCTCCTCCTATTTGTTTTCTGGGAATCTCTTTGGAAACTTATCAAGTAATTAGTTGATCAGCTTACCTTTGAGCATCAAATGGTATTTTATCTTAATCTAAGATGTCATTAATAACAAGGCATCAGTGACATGATGGCTCCGTTCTGAAGCCTCCAGAGGCATCCTCACATGCTGTTTGCCACAAGTAGTACAGACTCACTCAAGCAGAACAGATATCTGTGTTTAGCCATACTTCACACGGCTCCTAAACTCTGACTAGAAGATGTCACTTCGCTAAACATTACATGTGTAATAGAAATAAATAAATAATTGATAGTCACTTACCATAATTATTTTATGGCATATGTCATAATAAATTTCACCTAAAGGTACAGAACAACTTATTTGGGACTCGAGTAATAACCACATCTCTGTAACTTTTTAAGTGGAATTTTGTCTCTCTTTTCCTTCCTTTCTTCCTCTGTCTTTCTCTTTTCCTTTCTTTCTTTCCTCTCATGTCTTTTTGGGTGTCATAAATTCCTCACGATGCACTGTTTGCATAGATATTCATATATAAGAATTGCATCATTTCAATATGTTATCTTCCTACAATATTCTGATGAGTTAAAATAATTCCAAATTTGCCTTTTCATACAAACTAATAATTTTACAAAGAAAAACAAGTGGGGTTTTGCTGGTTGAGTACCGAATGAACTCCTCCTCTTTTGAACTTTGCATTAGTGAGAGCTAAACCTCTCTGATAAATCAAGTTTGCTTTAGAAAACCTCTTCAACCTTCTATAAGTACCAGCACCCAATGAAGACATCGATTTGGTGTATCAACAATGCTTGGGAAAATCTCTTCGATTTCTGCATCTATGACTAAGAGAATAGTAAGGTAGTTATTTGGACAGGTATCAGGTATTTGATTCTAAACTCCCACCATTCAGTAATGTGGCACTTGAGAAAATATTATTACTGTTAGGTCTTTTCCTTAGCACTGCTGAGCAGCACATACTTAAGAGATTGTGTAAAATAAAAGGAGCCAGGCTCTGCATCAGAAAGCCCTGCATGCCCAGCACACACTGCAAAGCTAAAATATCTGGTCTCAAGTTCTGCACCTGCACTTTGGGGCTCTAGGTGATGCTGAAGCTGAGTGATTTTGTCCCTAAACTCAAATGTTGGAAACATCATCTCTACTGTGACGGTGTTGGGGAAAGGGAATCTTGAGAGATTATTAGGTTAAGAAAGCACAGCTTTCAGAGACAGGGTTAGAACCATGAACAGAGGTCTTGGAGAACTGCTCTGTCCCCTCTGCCAGCTGAGGACACGACGGGAAGGCACCATCCATAAGCCAGGAGGATGTGCCCAACAGACTCGGAGGCTGTCCCTACCTGGGGCTAACACTTTCTCCCTTGTCAGAAATGGGTCTCTGCTGTTTATAAGCTACACAGCGTACAGTATTCTGTTATAGCAGCCTAAGCTGGTAAAGATAGATGAGTTACCTGTGCAAGACTTCCATGTGTGTAAAAAGAAAAGTCCTAACGGTACTGGTTTGCTGTGAGGTTTAAATATGTTAATCTTCAGCCCCAGGAAGGCTTCTTGGCATGTAAATGTCAGCAATTATTTCAGAGGAGAAGTTGGTACTAAAATGCTCCAGGATCCACAGTGCGGGCCTCTATTACATTACCTTCCAATCATGCCTCCAGTGAGGGCAGAATCAGTCGCTGCACAAAACTAAGAGTGTGACATAACTACTCTACCACTTTTAAGAAACTGAGCCAATTCTGTACCTGAGATTCATCCTTTCTTTATAAAGTCTTATCAATAATATTTTTATTTACATATTCATTCTATGCACATTTATTCTACTGTACTAAGGTATGTTCCATAGGAAAAAATAAAGCCTTCTAGATCAAAAGGTAGTGGACTGTAATAATCTTATGGCTAGTATTACAGGGTTAAAAGGAAGGAAATAGAAAAGAAAGGAAAGAAAAGATATCATGGTAAGAAAAATTAAACAAAGCTTATGTATATAGGGAGGCAGAGGTTGTAGAGAGGGCAGAAGAATGGGAAAAATGAGAATCAAGATGTGTTATGTACAGGTACAAATTCTTTTTTTAATTGAATTCTTTATTGGTACAATTTATATACATCTCAAAATCACGTATAACATTGGGGAATTTGTACCAGTATATGACACAAGTTAATTCTCATTTTTACCCATATCCCTACCCACCCACACCTCCTCACCCCCTTTATACATGCTCTTTTATTTTCTTTC
>PVIC010004443.1:0-62389 GCA_004025085.1 Thryonomys swinderianus
CCCTGCTAGGAATATACCCAAAAGAATTTTAAAAATCACATTGGAAAGACAGATGTACACCCTTGTTCATAGCAGCTCAGTTCGTGATAGCTCAATCTTGGAAACAACCCAAATGTCCATCAACTGGAGAGTGGATAAAGAAGATGTGTTTTTTTTTATAAAATGGAGTATTACTCTGCCATAAAGAATGACAAGATCGGGCCAGAGGGTTAGCTCAGTGGTTCCGGCGCCTGCCTTGCAAGCGCAAGGTCCTGAGTTTGATCCCCGGTAACCACATATAATGCTGAGTGTGGAGACACGCCCACCAACAGTCAACACCGCATACCACAATGCTGGACGTGGTGGCTCACGCCTGTAATCCCAGCACTCGGGAGGCAGAGACAAGAGGATCGCTGAGTTCACGGCGGCTTGCCTGGGCATCATAGTGAGCTCAGGGCCAGCCTGAACTACAAAGCGAGACCCTGTCTCAAAAAAGAAAAAAAAAAAAGAATGACAAGATCGATCCATTTAGGTGCAAATGGAGACACCTGGAGGATATACTAATAAGTGAAATCAATAGATCACAGATAGACAATTTCCGGTTCTTCTCTTTGGCATGAACATCTGTAGATGCAAATGAGTTCTAGAAAGTATGACAGCTTTTATAGAGTGGGAAATTTCCTTAGGAAACTTGGTGTGGGAATGTGATGAGGAGAAGGAATAAATATGATACAGAAAGAAATAAAAGAGCATGTATAAAGGGGGTGAGGAGGTATGGGTGGGTAGGGATATGGGTAAAAATGAGAATTAACTTGTGTCATATACTACTACAAATTCCCCAATGTTATACGTGATTTTGAGATGTATATAAATTGTACCAATAAAGAATTCAATTAAAAAAAGAAAGAGTGGAGGTGGCAGAAGGTGCCCGTCCTTGCTTATCTAGAGACCCCCTTTGGCAGGGAAACCACAGCCCCCTTGCTGTGGACTCTTGGATCCTACTTACCACTGAGTGGCTGTTTCTTTGGCGCCTCTCTATCAGCCATGGAGCACAAAGAGACATACTCACTGGCCAAGCTTCCTTCACAGCCCTGGCATGCTCACCCCACTGGTATTCACTAGGTGCCACCCTCTGCCAGAAGAGTCTGACCAGGCCCCATTATTCTCACCCCTTCCCATTTGCTATAAAACCATGAGATTATTTTAAAGTAAATGAAATCACAGTTGTAAAATGCTTAAAAATAAACACAACCATTCCCTACTTACCAAATAAATAACAAAAAAGAGATGAAGCAATCTAACTGGTCAGGATCTTCATAGTAAGAGAATATTTGGAGAAATTTAAAAAAAGGACATGGTTAATAATTTAATCATTGGCAACAAAACAAACACACTATTGTTAGCAAATAATGACTCAAGCCACAAGTAGGTCAGACAGCAAATACAGTGACTGCCCTGGGAGGAGACAGGTATTACTCTTTGCTTGTTTGGTAGAGGAGTTTTAAAATTATTCATTTAATAAATCATTTCTCAGACTTTGCACAAATGACTAACCCAGCCAGAATGCTCCTGTTCTTCTCCTGACCCCTGTTCTTCTGTCAGGCTCATGTCCTGCCTTCCACCCAAACTCCCTGACAACTGGGCCTCGTCCTGACAGAAATTCACCATGTCCAGTTGTATGTGATTAAGGATTGCCCCAGCAGCCCGCAAAGTGCCTTTCCAAGGGAAGCATGAGGCCAAGTCACTCCCCACTTCCTGTGTTGTCCCACTTCCTTCACTCTACTTAATCCTTAATTTTCTATCATTCACCCAGGAGTTAACCTGTTCAGACTTGTGCTACACAGTGCAGCCTCCCATTGGGCAACTGAGAGGAGATAAAAATGCCAATTCATAGCAGAGATACAGGGGCTAGACACATAGCTTAGGAGCAGAGCACTTGCCCAACATATGTGAGGCCCTGAGTTCAATCTTTAGTGGGAAAAAAAAGGCCCTGTGTGTAGTGAAATACTGCAATAACCATAGCTACATGGGTTGAAGCAGGAGGATCACAAGTTCAAGGCCAGCCTGGTCAAGTTAGTGAGATCCTGTTTCAAAATTAAAGAGTAGATAAACAAAAAAGGGGTAGGGATGTAGCTTGGTGATGGTATACCACTCCAAGGTTTATCCCCTGGGATAGTAAGTGATTAATAATAATAATAATAATAATAATAATAGATTTAGAGGGATTCATGAATAAAAGAACTGAAAGAGGCTTTGCTGATTTATTGAACTGTTCAAGTAAAAACATTTGTATGTTTTGAAAAAATGGTTTTATAGGGCTGGGGATATATAGTCAGTGGTGCTGTGCCTGCCTGGCAAGCACAGAGTCCTGAGTTTGATCCCTGGTACTGCCAAAAAAAAAAAAAAGGCTTCATTTTCTATCAGAGTCAGTATAGAATATCAAATGTAGTTGTGTGTGTGTGTATGTGATTATGTGTGTACTGTTATTATGATGACTCATGCAAAATCCTGATTTTACATGAGTTGTTTCCTGAGCACTGAAACAAACTGGCCTCTCCTGTCCTTGCTTAGCCCTGCTTGAGTCTCACCAGATGACAGTGACATAGACATGGTCATTCCCTTGTGCTGGTGATTGAATGTAGCTATTGAGAAATTAAATGACTTTCTCAGACAATCACAGGTATGGTTCAAAACTCTTCCCCAGGCCCATCTGAGTTCCAAGTTCACATTCTTCACCCAAGGATTAAGTAGTGTGGAAGAATTTGAGGATCGAGAATCCTAGCCTGAAGGTACGGAGTCAGAATGACATTCCTTATGTTTTAAAATATGAGTTAAAGTCTTTATTTTCATTTGTTTCTTAGTATTTTTAACCTGGTAATTTCCCTGAAGCTTTAGGTGTAGTGAAAAAAAAAAAAAAAACAGTTTAATTGAGAACTCTTTGTAGTTGAATTCTACCTGACTGAACTTTAACAGTGTGTGATTCCTAATAAAGATGCCTTCGGTGTGTCCCTAAAGAGAGTAATGCTAGACGTGGAGATGCCTAAATGGCTTCTTTTCAAACTAGAAATTGTCTAACAACAGTGACTTAAAGTGCTGGTTTATAAATCCGTTTCCCAAGTGGAATGAGGTCAGTAAGAAATGGCCGCCTCTTGGCGCTCAGCTAAAGCCTCCAGGAACAAAATTTCCTTCTCCTAGTATTCTATTTCTTCATTATCCCTAATTTGTCTCGAACATGTAATTCTAAGAACTTATAAACAGAGCTTGCTAGAATCCATGCCGTTGGGGCTAAGCTTGAAGGAAGTTACCGTTTCCTGCCATCGTGTTAAATAAGAGGCCGTCGTTTTGCACTGAGCTCCTGAAACATGGCCCCGAACAGAAGAAACCAAAACAGAATGAGCCACTCAGGCCAGGTGCTACATGATCAAAACTGCACTTTAAAACAGACCAGTTTTCCCAAAGCAGGAGACTCACAGCCACAGCTGGCAGAGACCCAGATTACAAGTCAGCATGGTAGGGAAGGGGCTCACCTTGTAGGGAAAGAAGCTTTGGAATCACAGCCTGCATTTTGGTCCTTTCTGCTGCTTCCCCCACCATTTTTCACCTTACCAGGGCCCAGCACCTTCCTAACCCTTTTTGATGAGATGCTACCTGATTCATGAAGCGCTAAGCAAAGTCTGTCTCTTCTTTAAGATAAATCTGTTGATATTTTGCTAAACAGTTCCCACCTAATAGATGCTAGGTACCATTTCATTAAAATCACGATAGGGTTTATGACTCGAGGCTTATTAGAACATTGGGTCACACATAATCCATCTTAGTTCTGAGAAAATTTCCCTTTAAAAATTTTAATTCTAATGAACACACATATCTCCAGCTGTATAGAAACCGTGGTACCTCTTTCTCTTCTAAATTTGAAAGCAGCTGGTTCTTTCTTTCCTTGGTGCATTAGTATTTCAAGGAGAAGACACTGATTCCCCTCCAAGCTCACACAGCCAATTGAGGTTGTCTTCCAGTGTGACTCAGGCCCTGCGGTCTCTGTCTCCAGACCGAGCGTCTTTCACTCTCCTGCCAGTGGGGAAGCTGCCTGCACTCCGTGGTGGTGCCATCTCCAACCAGCGGCAAGCCTCAGTCTGCCCTTTCACCTCCTCCGCCTAGACCTCTTCCTTTATAAAGTAGAAACAATCATCTCAGCTCTATCTGGTGGTGCTTTTAGGAAAAATCAAGTAAAAGAAGATATATAATATACCTATCCCTGATCCACACTTGCCCCTTAGCTCTTACCCCTCACCTGGTAGTTGCTGCTTGCAGGAAGCGTTTCCTAACCATTCACAGAGGCCAGGGGCTTCCACAGTCTTTTGCCATAATTCTTGACTTCTTTTGTTGCAATCGACTTTTAATTACTTATTTGGTTACTGAATTCTCAGCTACATTATAAACGCTTAAAGGACAGTTTGTGTTTTTTATTTATAAGCCTAGTATCCAACTGGAGCTGTAGCTCAGTGGTAGGGTGTTTGCTGAACGTGGCAGAGGGCCTAGGCTTGACCCCCAGCACTTAAAATGTCTGTATGCATGCAGATAGATAGACCTATCTATCCATAGCTATATGTTTATTTCCATTATCTATCTAGCACAGGTTCTGAAAATGAATTTGTTAAAGGAGCAAAAGTTAATTGCTAAAAATATAAGCCTGATGAAGCTTTTGGATAGAAATTCAGTTATAAAAATATAAGCCTGATGAATCTTTTGGATAGAAATTCAATTATTATTCTTTGAAGTTGATCCTTTTTGAACTATAGCTAAGTAGATCATTTCCATAATTCAGAGGAAACATAGCGATACTTGAGGTTTCTATACCTGCTTAGGCTTTACGGAATGCTCATTTCTATTTTTTGAGCTCAGGTTCACAGAATCTGAATTCTGAGAGAGTTTCCAGAGTCATCTTCTCTGGAATCTTCAAAACTTTATTTGAGACATAAGGAAAATGCAGATGATGTTATACCAAGAGTCAATGACTTCTCCAAAATTCTTCCCACGGGAAGGTCACCAGAGAAGCCCTTGGTCTCTGACCACATGTTCTTTGAACTTGAAAGTCTGAATTATTGCTCCTGAGGGTCACTCAGATGACGTGTGACAGGTTGGGAAATCCCACATAAATAGAAGGTAAGCCGAGAAGGAGTGACCACAACGTGATGTCCCAGGTACATTACACAGACTTCTGCGGGGTCTCCTGAGCCACAGGGAGGCTGGGCTCAAGGCTCACAATGAGAGCTGTGGTCTGAGGAGCTGAATAAAGCCAGCTTTACAGAGACAGTGAAACAGGTAGCGACCCACAGCTCTTGGCTGTCATGACTTGCTTCCTTCTGTGTGAGCCAACTGGGTGTCTCTGACCTTATCCAACACCCTCTTCTGGACAGCTTTTCTGGCCATCTGAGAGAAATGCTTCTGAAAAGCTGAGGATATTTCTCCTGGGTTCCTCAGCACAGAGTACGTGAGGATCCGAAGGAAAACTCCTCTAATACTCAGGCATGTGGGAAGTGTCTGATAACATGAGAAGAAATGATTTTTCCACATGCCTCAAAGTCCAGTAGACACCACTGGTTCATGGCTGTCACCCATGGGCTGGAAATACAAGGCTAACTCTCCAGGGCCCTGGTATTGGCTGCTCTGCATCCCAAATAAGGACCTGCTAGAGTCCTAAAATTCCGAGAGAATGGACAGCTGAGTGAGATGCTGAATAATCATGGAGGTGAAATAAGAGATGCATTTTTTAAAAAAAATAGTGACATTCAGATAGCTTTTAATTTTCACTTAAATCTTGGTAGCAAGTGAAGATGGGTGAATTAGGTGGTACAGTAGACTAGATGTGTGCTTTAGCACCGCAGTGTACAGAATGTCTAGAGTCAGGCTAGCTGGGACCCAAAACAAGAGTGTTGCTCTACGTCAGGCCCTTCTGTTTCCTCTAGAAGGGTGTCCTGGAAAGGCCAGAAATGCAGCAAGTCCGACCCAACATCCCCTGCCACTGTCCCTGGATTTTCCTTTCCTGAGTCCTTATTATGCTTCATAATTCTATGGAAGTATCTAAGCTACCATCACACCTAGCTCACTGTTCTGATGGGTACTGTTCACACAGCCTGAATTAATATCAAGCTAACATAAGGCAAGCTGCTTTAGCCTGTCTACACTCAGCCCAAGAATAGCCACCCAATATCATAATTACCTACTTTTGGCGACTTAGATGCAAACATCACTAAGTCTTTACAGCAGTTCACATGAATACCCATTCATTTTTATCTGGAGTTTCAGAGAAATACACAGGGGAGCTTTTCAATTTAACATGAGCAATAAATCTCATACATGGTGTGAAATCTTTGGCCCATAAAGGTTGAGTGAAGCAGCTTCTGAAAGGGCTTAGCTTACTTGAAATAGCTCATGAACCAAACCTCATTCTTCCATGGGCAAAGGGAAAGGAAAGAGAACAAGAGATTGGAAGAGGGGCCAGTCAAGTAGTTAGTCAACCAGACTTAATGTAAGTCCCTGGGCAGGAGCAGTACTTGACACAGAATTCCAAAAATTACACATTTGTGATATGTACATCTGTGCAGATGCATGTCCCACCTTCTAGTAAAGAGGGTAGATTTTATATAGATACTTCTAAACTGTGCTGAAAAGGCAAAATTTATCATAATACCTACAGTTGACTAAGGACTATCTATTATGTATAGTAACTGGTGATAATTTATTATCGTCAACATGTAGACTTTCTCCCTAAGCTTTTAGTTTCTCTCCTTTCAAGCCCAGCCCTACCAATGACCTGAGCCTTGAGCAAGTTTATGCTCAAAAACAGAAGGTCCGGTCAAGAGACTTCCCTTCTGTCAAATATACTGAAGAAGATACAGGAAATGTGTGTAATGGAAGGGGAGAAACAAGAAGGCTTTTGAGAAGCCAGAGGGAGAGAGCATTGGCTTGAGCCTGGAAAGAGGTAGAAGGAGACCCTGGCAGACTGCTTCACAGCGGTACGGGGCGCGGTAGGTGAAAAAGTTCAGGTGAGAGTGGCAGATACAAGGATAGTGGACAGCACATTGAGGAATGGCTTCCATGTACTGTAGTTAGTCAAGCTCTTACGGGCTTTAATATGTCGACCTCCACTTCTGAATCTTGTCATAGGACTCTGGCATGTATGACTTCATTTTACCAACCTATGGTGAGTTCTCTTGTTTTTCTATTTCTAGGCCTTGATGATATTCTCTTCCTCAGGTTCCCTTTCAGTTCTGAGTTACAATGAATGGGCAAATTCACAGAGAATTAAAATATTAGGAACATGTAGCACTCAATTTAGGATTAAACAAAGAAAATAGCAAAGTCTGTCATTATCTTTTAAGATTGAGTGTGTATGTGTAAGAAAAGCTTTTCTATCCAGGTATACAGAGAAGTGAGACAACCCAGACCCTGGGTGCCCAGGCCAGTCAGGGCACAGAAGAAGTGGGCTGAGAAAGCAGACAGCCCCGGGTGGGAGTCGGTTCCGCAGGACCCAGGGTGGCCAGAGGACTGACTGCCAGTGAGAGGAGAAGGGGTCCCAAACCCCACACACTCTGTGTCAGACTGATCCCAAGGATTTGACAGACTGAGATTTAATTCTTCGTTTTCTGTTAGGTATATCCTTCTGTATCTTCTAATTTCTGATTAAGTACTGAGGTTTAGAAAGACTCAGTCACTTAGCCAAGACTAAGTAGTTTACCAGGGTAGACACAGGGAGCAAGGGCAGAGCCAGGATTTATTCCCAGGGTTCTGCTCTTCCCTTCTGTGCTATGCTGACCACATGGTGAGAGAATGCAGTGCCCGGGTGCCCGGGTGCCCCCAAATTTCCCAACCTTTGACCCATCTTCAGTAGACAGGGAACTTTGAGGACACCTGGAACTGAATTTCATCTAGTTTAGTCAAATGGGAATTTGGAGACAAATTTCAAAAAAATAATGAAATACCTTTCTCTGAGCTTACTGGTGAGTTTTATATCTTTTATATTTACATTTTATGAATTACTCATTTTGCTTTGTTTTTCCTGCTTTCAACAGAGTAAGAAGTCATTATTTTTCCTAAAGCAAAAACTTCCTCATGCAGCAAAGACCAGGCAAGCTTGCAAAGGGAGGAAAATGAAACACTATCAATTCTTTGTCCAGTCTGCATGATTGAGACAGGTTTGCAAGGTCTTTGTATTCACCTTGCCTGGGTGGGAAAGAGGCAGAGAAGCCCAGCTATGATTGTTACTGTTGTGAACTGACATACTGTCAAAAGGGCCTCAAGTTTCTCGACTGTACTTTCTGTTCAGGGGTCGCAGTCTGATTGCTCCTAACAGGATCGGCAGCCTGACTTTTCTGCCCAGAACTGCTGCAGGGGTTCGGGAAGGTTTCAGCCCTTGCACATGGAACCGTATTCAAAGAAACATCCCAAGCCCAACTCCGAGTCCCTCCCCATCTCTGTTCTCACCAGGACATAGTCTCAGATTCACTGCCTTGGACAATATTCACAGGGGCATCTCTAGGGTTCTGTGTCTCTTAGAAACATCTTGCAGCGTGACTCTATTCAGTTGCCATCAACACCTGCTACCCAGGAGAGGGAATCTCCCAGGACCAGCAGAAACCTCCCAAGTCCACTGGGACACTGCCACGCCCTGTGTACACGTGGCAAACTGTGTCTGGATTTTACGTTTCTGATTACATACATTGTATTAAAGGGCATGAAGTTTTATGCTCAAACAAATTTTATGTACTTTTCATGACAACTTGTGTACTGTATGACTAGTTTGTCATTTTTTATTCACCTAAAACTTTAGGTGAAATGGATATACTTACAAGCCAGAAAATGTAAATTTTAAACTGGAAATAATTTGCTCTCTCTCTCTCTATATCATCACATCATTGTCACATTCCTTTAGGATGAATTAAGAAACTCACTCATGGTTATGGTTTAGGTCTCAAATGTCCCCCTGAGCCTCCTGCTCTCAGGAGTGGAACTTTTGGAAGGTGACTGGACATTCAGGCCACTGGACTGTACTCAGGCTGCACTAATGATTCAGCAGCTGACTGTGCTGTTAGAAGCTGGGTCTGGTGAAATGCAGGTCCCCAGGGCTGGGACTTGGATGAATTGAGTCACACTCTCTGCTCCTTCCTTCCATCATTACCATTTCCGCTTAGGAACAAGCTCACTATGGACAGAAACCTCTAGAAACCATGGGCCAAAATAAGCCTCTCTTCCTTTACGTTGTGTGTATCGGATCTTGTCTCCCCCTGAGAAGAGAGTGACTAAGACATGCACGGACTCAGGAGAAGCCTCAGATTCCAGTTGTCTTCAAACTCTTGCACTTCAGTTCACTTTTCCTATCTTCACTCTGAAACCCCTGAGGTGCCCTTTCATTGGGTATCTTTCCCTGATTAAATGGAATAGTGATCTTTCTCCTCTAGATAGGAATATATAGAAAGAGACTTGTACAGTTTTCTTCTCACACTTCCTTGCACAGCTACATAGATTATTACCTCGAGTAATAAACTTTTATGCTTATTCTGCTGAGATCTCATTTTGTATGTCTTAAAATACCTCTTTTCATCCGTGTTTTATCCGCCTTAAACCTCAGCTTTATAGAAAGCAAGAAGAATGCTCTGTCTGCTTTATGATTTGTGAGGGACCCATAGAAACATTTAATAAATTAATTTGATAATACATAGAGTAACTGACAGGTAGTGAACATGTGATTATTGTATGTGCATTTAACATGCAGCTTCTAATGGATTTATGTATTGCTTTCCCCCCCACCCCCAAGAGTTTCAGACACTGCAAATCTAACCATGTAATGAATGGACAATGAGGAAAACGGACCAGTTGTCCTGGTTCAGAAGACAGTATAAAAAGATGATAGAAGGGTATTTCTTAGAGAAGCACCAGCAAAATTCACTTACTAAAAAAGATCAAAGATGAGAAAGGTAGGAAATTCATTGTCTGCTCTCTAAAATGACATGAGAAGTAGAAATGCCTTCAGCTGAAAGTATTTCTTTGTCTTGTAAGTTGTTGGCCGTGTAGAGCGAAGCTGCTTCTCCACCTATGAGAACACTTCCGGCTGTTGAGGGAACAGTAGGTCAGCAGACACAGCCCAAGAGAACGAGCACTGTGATTCCTTGCCTGCAGCTCCAATCTTCAAACATTAGCCTGAGCCGATGAGAAATACACTTTCATGAAAGCACCGCCACGCTGAATTTATGACTCAAAGAGCTGAGCTTTATTCTGCTTTGGATCATTGCCAGCCACTCCTGCTTGGCAACTCACTAGCCCGATGGGGAGTATGCAGAGAAAGACCTCAGTGACCTTAAGTGGGGGGCTGATCTTCCAGTGCATGGCTTCTCCTTGCTATTCAAGTTACACTCAAGCATAACTTCCATTCTAAGGTCCCCTAACTCCTTTATGTTCTTCTTTGTAATTCTCACAAGCTCTTGTCACAATATAAAGTCATTATATTGATGGCTTATTTACTTATCATCACTTAGTCATACTAGAACATATGTTGCGGTGTATATCTAGATGTTCCTCCAAAACCTCATGAGGTCTTAGATGGGGCTTTCAGGAGTTGATTGGATGGGGGGGGGGTGACACTTCTCAGTGGATTACTCCATTGATGGGTTTATAACTTTGGTGTGATGTTCAGAGGTGAAGCCTGGTGGGAGAAGGTGGGTCCTGGCCTAGATGAGTGCATTTCTCTCCCTCTTCCCTTGATCTCTGTTTCTCATCACTGCACCATGGGCTCTCTCCTCCTCCACCTGTGCCACCCTGCCTTACAGCCCTGTGACTATGAAACTTCTACAAACTGGAAGCCAAAGTAAACCTTTCTTTCTTTAAGTTGCATTGTCAGGTATTGTGTCTCACTGATGAGAAAAGAAACTAATACAGACATGCTGCTAAATGTCCCACATAGAGCCTCCTTACTTCTATTTTATAAAACTAACAAACTTTAATTTCATAATTAAAACAAACCTATTAAAAAGTTTCCTGGCCTGTGGTAACACAGAGGAAATATACTAGAGGCAAGCACACTTCTGTTACAATGGGAAAGAATGAGCTGGCACAGAGGAAAGTGAAAGGTGGAAACTACAAGGCAGAAAGAAGTCAGAGAGCAGAGCGTTTGGAGTTGGAGGAGAGGGAGGCATTAAGTATACAGAAAATGATCTTATATGTAAATTTCCCAGTAAGTAACACCTGTTGTTATAATCATTACATATGTTATCAAATCATGATATATGCATAATATCCAAGGAAATAGAAAAATAATAAAAGGTGTTAGAAAAGTCTTTCCTTAGAATGTTAATTTTTAAAATTTTTACTTAAAGGGAAAGAAAAATTCAACTCTAAAAGAATTTCTGTTAAACATGGTTAAAGAATTCTTCCCTTCCTTCCTTCCTTCCTTCCTTCCTTCCTTCCTTCCTTCCTTCCTTCCTTCCTTTATCTTCTTATAGTTAGAACTCTGTGAACCATATGTCTCAGCTAGGGCAGCTAGAAAGCTCAAAGCCAAGTTAGACTTTCAAATACATCAGCTCTGTAGGTTTGTGTCTTTATTACTTTTATTTATTATTTGTGCTAGTATTGTAGATTACTGAAAATCCTCCATAGAACACTGAGCACATATAAATTCTCTCAAGTCCTCTCTGCTTGTGATACAAGGTATGTGATGGACTGACACCCTAATGGGCACTTCACCATACATGATGGTGGGGAGCTCAGTGAAGATTAACCGAGATTCTTGTACATAAAATGAGTTTCAGCCGGGCATGGTGGCTCACGCCTGTGATCCCAGCACTTGGGAGGCATAGGCAGGAGGATTGCTGAGTTCAAGGCTTGCCTGGACTCAGAGCCAGCCTGAACTACAAAGCGAGACCCTGTCTCAAAAAAAAGAGAGTTTCAAATTCCCTGGGGCTTGTTACATCATAATCTACCAGAGTTGATAATTGAAAGGTTAATATAAAAATACACACCCTGAAAATTGAAAGTCAAATTCCCCAAAATTAAAATTACTAAATATAGTCACAAGAAATATGCACAACATGATGGGCAGCCAAAAGAGAGTCACAGCTGTTGATTACGTTTCAATGAAGGAAAATGAACTTTCTGAAGAGTACAGCCCTGGGATGGCCTGGCAGTAGTAACTCTGTGTGCTCACTGTTCTTTCCTTTGCCACCTTTGCTTTTCATCCCTATGGGTCAGTTTGAGGAGTCAGTATAACCACATTCAAAGAATGTGGCTTTTCTTTCCCATTTTGCTTGTTTATTCTGACTTTGGGATACTGAGTTAGGATTCCAGTTGAATCACTATAAAGATGAAGAGATCACATGCTAATCTACTACAAAAAAACTCACTCTTACTGAATGACTTACATCCACATAAATCTTAACACATCTTGTGGTTTCTAGAAATCTCTGAGGATGGTATAAGATTAAAAGAGAACAATTCATCCCCATCATAATTAGTAGCAGATCATGGAAGTAAATCTGTTCATAGACCATATCAGTTAATGATTAGATTCTAAAACATCATAGTACTTAGTTCAAGGGAAGGGAAGATCTTTTAAACATTTTTCCCAAAGGCCACAAAATTTGGTGTCCCTAAAATCTGAAAGACCCAAGATAGGATACTTGTACAGTGATCACTTTTAGTGATAGCTCTGTGAAAGAGTTTAAGGGCTGTTATGGAGCTGCTGCCCTTAATATTCCTTTTCTCTCTGGTCTCCATCACTGTCAGGCCTTGCCCCTTTCTCAAGCTCACATGGTGCAACCACCTTCAGGACCCTCTGCTAGAGTGCTATGAATGGTGCCCCTGCCACACACAGAACCATGGAGCGTCTTTCCTCAGGAATCAGGCCTGAGGAACGCCAGTCCTGTGACTGTCTGCTACAGAGAAGATACAGAAGTCAACTATTAACATGCAATATGCACCTACTGTCTATGATAACTATTACAAGCATGTAATAATATAAAAAAGAGAGAGAAATTAAAATTTGTTTAATCTTCACATCCAAATCTCTCAAACTAAAACTGACTGAACACTCAAGATTAGAAAACTGGGTTCTATGGATAGAAAATGATTGGAAATAAATTCAGCTCTGTTTCTCTTCTGGGGATGGGAGAAACAGGCAGTCTCATACTGAAGAACTTTGCCAACACAAGCTGACTTCTCAACATGATGAACTTTGGAGAGTTGCCATCAAAGTTATGGCTGTCTTTTCATAAGTACAGGCACAAATGCATTGGGAGGAGAATCAATGGAAGAGGATGGGAAGAAGCCAGGCAGCCTAGTCCATTCAGGTGACGGATAAGTGTTTAAGACCCAGAATGAAGAGACTTGCTCTCCCTCTGCTATGTTGGGTCAGAGAGAGGAACAGAACTTACATGTCCTGGTTCCCAGTCTAGTTGCTTTTCTCTATCACAGGAAGACACAGCTATAAAGGTGCCCATGTATGCTCTGCCCTCATCTGCCTACAGGGAGACTGAAGACCGAGGTGAATATAATTCCTTGAGTACAGCACCTCCACAGGACCCACAGGTCTCCAAGCATGAGAATGTGGAAGGAAAGGAAAAGGGGAGAGGAGGAGGGAAAGGACGTTGTCATGGAAATACTGAGACAAAGCAAACACTGAGGAAGAATTGAAACTCATTCTGCCATCTCAAGCTTTATCTATTCAAGTAATAAATCAAGACATCTGTGTCAAAGGCAGTGCAGCATGAAATGGACCAAGATAAGCCTCAAAATCCAATCAATACTGTCTTCTAAATACCAGGATCTTTTCAAAAGGATGCTTCACTGCACATTTATCTATAACACCGTTAACATTTCTATATGAATCTTTGTACATGCTTTCTCTTTGTTCTAATTTCCTTCAAAAGAGTCAAAACTCCTCACCAGTGAAGATTAAAATTAAGTCAGAATTATCTACATTATTGTTTTGGAACAGAAATTTTTTGAAACATATCACAGGGCAGAAAGTGAAAATGGCTCAGATAATGGAGATTTACTGCATAGGAAGCAACTGTTCATTCCTTAAGGGTTTGGTAGATGAAGGGCCAGGGTTCAACTTGCAGAAATGAGTTTTATCCAGACTAGAACGGGGTCAAAAAAGAAATGCCCACCTGGTGTGGTGCTGTGCATCTGTAATTTCAGCCACTCAGGGGGCAAAGGTGGAGGATTATTAGTTTGAGACCAGCTTGGACAATTTAGCAAGACCTGGTCTCAAAATATAATAGTAATTTTAAAAGTTTGAGAATATAGTTCAGTGCTTACTGCATTCAATTTGTAGTATCTGAAAAAAGAGAAAAAGAAAAAGAAAGAGGAAGGAAGAAAGGAAAGTAAGAAAGAAAAGAAAGAAAGAAAAAGGGAAGGAAGGAAGGGAGAAAGATGAAAGAAAATATCAGAGAGCAGACAGCTTGTGATACTGGCCTTATGGTTCTATGGTGTTACTGTCTCTCATATCCCTAAGTTCCTAGCTCCCCTGAAATCCCAGTGCTCCCCAAGAAAAGACCACATGCCTACACTGTATGTGCATTTCCCACCCTAAAGTCATTTGACACAATGGATGTTTACAGACAAACTGAGGTAGATGAATTGCTTGAATCCTTTTATTTCATTAAACACTTCCTTTCTGGATCGTAGATTCACAGTTATGGTTCAATCTCAGAATTGAAAAGACCTCAGAGAACACATGAGATAACTGACCTTTGTTCAAGAGGTCAATAGAGGCCACATGGTGAGACCATCTAGTTTGTTGGTAGAAACAAGCTCCTTCCTATCTGTTGACCACCAGTGCCAATGACCTTTACTCTAAATTAATACCTTGTACCAAAAAGTAACACACTTTACAGATTTAGATTGAATTTTAAGGAATCGCAATCCAAGACACAGAAAGTTTGAAACAACATTTTTTTTCTTTGAGTCCACTAGATAGGACCTACCTTGAAAATATATTACACTGCATTTTCATTCATTAATTAATGAACAATGTACCGGTTCCTTCTCCATCCCAACCTCTGCAGACTCCCTGTGTGTCTGGCTCATTCTTTGTTTTCTAAACTCTGAGCACTGCTAGAAGTTGATGAAGAGAATTCAAAAAAGTGTTTGAAATGAAGACTTATTCTGAAAGAGAATGGAGAAAAGGAAGATCAAAACAGAGGAAAATTAGGGAAATATTTAAAGTTATAGATGAAATGTTGTGGAGTTTGTAAAAATGGCAATTCTGGGGAATTTTATAAATATATTCTCTACAAATTTTCTAATGCTACTTATGTATCAAAAGATCATTGCTCTTCCAAACACTCAGGTGGCTGAGGCAGAAGGATTTCAAGTTCAAGACTAGTCTAATTTATAAAATGAGACCCTGTTTAAAAAAAAGTCACTGCTATTTTAAGACATAAAATACGTAATCTGACAACCCAATTTTTTTTGTTTTTTAGTATATGGAGATTTCCCAACAAGTAAAGTTTTGTTTCTGTTTGTTTGTTTGTTTTTGTTTTTTTTTCATTTTTGGTTTGTGTGTTTGTTTTCCCCTTTTGAGTTGTGTCTGCTATCTTTGTTTTGGCATCTTAAGCCCTGAAGCCAAAAGCTGATAGTTCCTCTGGTTGCCACCAAGGAGGAGCAATAGAACATGAAGTTTATGAGGTGTTAGGATAGGCTGTGGTCCCAGACCATGGAACATTTCTGACTCATACTACCAAAGAACCAATGGAAATGTCAGAGTCTTCAGTTGGTACCGCCTTTGGCTGGAAGTCCATGTCTTCCAAATACATGCTTTCATCGCTTCTAGAAACTTGGTTGTGGTTGATTACACAAAGCCAGGTCACTGGACCCGTTCTTCTTGTGGGCCCTTCTCTATCTCTTCCCTAGAAAAATGGGGACTCAGCAGGAGCCACCAGGCACCAAGAAACGCTGAGTTACCTTTCTTGCAAATCTCTAAGACAAAAAGAGAAAGCAAAGAGGGCTGGACTCCTGATGAGCTCTTGAGGTCCAGTTCTGAGCAGCTGCTCCAGAATCTTGAGTCCCAGAGAGTTCCTCACATCCCTATGCATCTGTCTGTCTCCTCAGGGGTGACATGGGGACAATAACATGGTGTCACCTCATAGTTTTAAGGTTTAGTACAAGAAAATAGTGCAAAAGAAGACTTCTAGGCCATAGAGTACTCTCATTAGTCCTAAAATGCCCAGCCATATAAATTAGAAATTAAGTCATTCGCTGCCCTTGATTCTTGTGATATGTAGACACACGTAAGTAAAAAATTTCCATGAATTTTTAATATTAAGGGAGTAATTTCAGAGCACAGCAAAGAAAAAAGATTACTGGTGGCATCCAGATTCTTCTGATGGGAAAGTTCACAAAAAGACCTCAACTCTGTGATATGTGTGTAGGGATAAAATTTACTGACAAGTACCAACACTTCCCTTTAATAGATATAATTGACCACATTGTTCTCAGGGGCCTACTGTGAATAATCAAGGTCTCACCATTCAGACTGGGTAAGAGAATGTTTTGATCAGTCTTGATATTCATATGGTTCAATTTTTCAAACATGAAAGTACTATGTAAGTCTCCATAATATTTTAAATGGAGGGGGCACCTTGACGTACTCAGGGATGGGCAGACTGGGAAACTATCTTTGTTAACTTTGTTCCTTTTTCTAGTACCAACCACAGTAAGGGCCATCTGTTAGCAATAGCTTTAAAGCACTGAAAGTACTTGTGCATCTGAAGGAGTTAATTTCCTAGCTCCCGTCGCTTCCCATTATAGAAGGAATCATACATGACCACCATGGTCAAGGACAAGATTTTGTAGCCCTACTTCCTCCCTGGGCCCTGAAGTCACTCTACCACTGCACCTCTGACTCCAGGGCTTTCCTGGCCCTGCCTGGCTCTCTCCTGCTCTTGTTTCTCCACTTTTCTCCTTCAAGGAAGAAGTACCAACAGTCCTCACACCAGCCCAACACTTTGGTACACAAATCTCCATAGCAACTGTGAAGCAGGTGTCAGGACCAGGGTTTTCAAGATGTGAAAGCTGAGACTTTTAGTGTCTTGTTCAAGGCAAGGGTTTGGACTTGAAGCTTCTGGCTTTTCAGCCAGGGATCCCACAACCTTTAGGGGAAACAGATGTCTGGGTGCACATTTACACAGGCCGCTAACTAGGTTGCCAAAGCTGAGCTCCACGGTCTCAGCCCAATTCCCAAAGCACCTTTCCCTAGAGAAACGGCAGCAGCTCTGAGGTTTTGGCCAACGTCCCAAAGGAGAGGGGAGGGAGTAGGAAAAGATGGGGTTTTCAGGCCATCAGAACAGCATCAAAATGCACAAACAACTACTGTGTGACCCCAATCTAGAGACAGGCTCTGACTCACGAGTCTGTCATTCCTCTTAAATCCCTGTAGGAAATGAGAGATACAAGAACTCAGATGGAATGTGAATTCTTTCTCAAGGAAATATGCTAGCTCTCTTCGTTTAAAAGTTCCCTACTGGAGGAAACTCAGGCTCACTTTTTCTCTCTGGCTCTTAACTGTGGCTCACATGCCCTCTGCTAAGAAGGAAAAAAGGGAGAGAAGGGGGACATGTAGCAATATATAGGAGACAAGGAGAGGATCTGGGAGAAACAGCATCACCTCCAAGTCTGTAGAGAGCCCGATGCTGATGCTGTGAATTTCACAGTTCCGCTGTGCCTCCCCTGACAGCCCACCCTCCATGCCAGCCTTCCACACACACCTGCATCTAGCTCACCCCACCCAGAAGCCCTTTCCCTCTCACCTTTACCACCCCTCCCCCACACGTGGTGTGCAAGATGTTCATGCCGCGAGGAAATGGAATATGACAGCATAATTTTCCATCCCGTACACCCATTCGGAGAGTAGTATGCCTAAGCTGAATGGTGAGGACGGGTCAGGAATACAGAGAACAAGATGCTGACGAGGACAGGCAGGCCCCTGATCAGAGGCAGGAGCCCTGCAGGCAGCACCGGAGTATTTTCCCTCCCCGATGGGAACTGGGGCTCCTATCTGGAAGTGCACGTCCACTTGGCAACAGGCAGAAGCAGGAGGTGGATGGGCCCTAGGAAATCAAGTGGGAAAGGATGGAGGTCCAGCGTTCCGAGGCTGCACTCCAGTTCCGGAAATGCCACCACCTGCTGGAGTGTCCCTTGCTGTCCCAGAGTCCACCTGGGAAAACAGGTTCTGCTTTTGCCCTTATCTTTTTGGAAGGAGGGGGAGGACTTTTGTCTAACCACATCCCAACCTTCTCATGTGAAACTGGAGATTTCTGAGTGGTGAAGAGAATTAAAGGGACGTGAGAAGACGCTGAGCGTGTGGCTGGCACGCCACAGGGGCCTTCTAACATCCGGGGACTTCTTTGGCTTCCTCTCTCATCCTCCCCTAAAGGCTGCACTTCTTTGCGCAACTTTCTTCTCCCTCCTTGGCAGAAATCTTAGGAAATAGTTATTCTTTGCAAATAAAGTGTTGCAAGTGGCTGGAAAGATGGCAGCGGATAGAGAAAAGAGCTAAGAGCAGGCTGTGGAAGACTACGTGGCGGGCACCTCGGCTGTCCCAGCGGAGCGGAGGCCCAGGGTCAGAGTGGGAGCCGGGTGGGCGGTCTGTGCCCCGTGCTGAGCGAGCGGCTGGGACCTGGGGCAGAGACACACGGGGTTTCTTACCCGGAGCGGCAGAGCGGCGGGTGGGGCAGAGTGGCTCCTGCTGGTCTGAACGGCCGGACAGTACCTGCGGAGCTGAGCCCTTGTCGCACACACTGCGGTACCTGGCTCCCGTCCGTAGCTCTCTGGGAGTCTCTGAGAGGTCGCAGCACCTCCCTTCAGAGCGCTTCTTTGGCTCCTGTCAGCGGCAGGGGCCGGGGCAGCCTGCGGAGGCGGGTATCCCATAGCACTCCTGGACGGGGGGTCCGTGGCCCACAGGTCCTGGGTGCCAGGGAGGACTGGCCAGCGCTTCCAGCCCACGGAGGGAGTGCGGCGCCCATGGCTCATGACAGGGGCTGGGTCAGGGAGCCCGCATGACAGCCCCCGTCTCCTAGAGGCGGGGCCCCGGCAGCAGCCACGGAGCGGGGGTCTGCGGACACCACCCCTCGTTACCTCCCGGTGCCTGTGCTGGCTCCGAGATGTCCCTTCTCCCTGCTTCTCCCGCGGTGAATAGCAGCTGAGAGCCGCTGGCTGCTTTTTCCCGGGGCCTTCTTCCCGCGGCAGGCTGTACTCCGAGGGAGCCGTGAAGCCCTGTGTGCGCCTGCGGTCCCAGCCTGCCAAGAAGCCTGTCCTGGGACTTGGGAAAACGGGGCCCTCCTCCAGCCCCCCTGGGGCTGCCTCGGAGGCTGCAGCCGCTGGAGACTGGGCGGGGAGAGCTCCCGCAGGGGGGGCCTGCAGCTGGATGAAGAGGAAGGAAGTTTTCAGCGGCTGTTGCCTGGGCTGCTCAGCCATTTCCTCCAGGGGGTAGGGCTGGTCCTTGGCAGGGTCGAGTTTCAGACCTCGGTGCCCAGGGATGCAAAAGGCGGCAGCTGCGGGCAGACGTGACTCAGCCCATGGTTCCCACAGCCCAGGAGGGGACGACACACCTTGGGCACCCGGGAGAGTCTCTGGGGAGGGCAGAGGATGGTGCCTGCTCCGAACTGGATTTTGCTCACTCTGCAGAATCATAAGCACACAGATGTGTGGAGAAACATCTGGAAGAGAGGATGGGAAGGGGCAGTCAAGACCTGGCCGCTCTCACCTGTGTGCGTCCGGGAGGAATTACATTTTCTTAACTGTACCTTTCTTCGTATTTGAGATGGAATACTCCTCATTTCACTGTTCAGCCCTAGTTTTACATTGACTCCAGCAATGACCTGGTGTCTGACCTGTGAGAGGCTATGCGCTTTAGAAATGAAGCCTCCATTACACTTTGAAGTGAACCTTTACTCTGGACATACTATTTTCTCTATCTTGAAGACCTCTCTGATGAAAAGTGTAATTGTTTCAAACCATCTCAGTGCTTCTGTGGAACTCAGCTTTGAAGCCTGCAGTGATTCGGGAGTCTAGGAAGAATCCTGCAGTCTCACCTCAAAACAGTGTCCTTGGGCCTGTGGTGTGAATATGTTCCCTTCAAAGTTCAGGTGTCGCCTATGTAATGGTAGTAAGAGGTGAGGTCTTTGAACAGTGACTGGGAGGGCTCCTTCCCCTGTGAATGGAATTAAGATTCTGAAGGAGGCTTCATGTGACATTCAGTAGTTTGTCTTTCTGCTTTCCACTGCATGTGGTGGAGCAAGGCCCTTCCCAACTCTGGTCTTGGACTTCACCCTCCAGATCATGAGAAATAAATTTCTGTTCTTTATGAATTATCAGTCTGTAGTATTTTATTAGAATACCACAAAACAGACCAAAAAAGAAATGATAAAGATGAAAAAGAAAAAAAAGCGAGAACAAAGAAATAAAATACGTACAGGTAATACATTAAGCTAGAGTGCTTTAAAAAAAATAATTTAGCCTTCTTTACTGGCTAAAACAATAGCATTCCTTTGCTTTTAAAAATGGGGACCACGTCTTTCCAGCTCAGTTTAATAGGTAACTGAAAGGTAGTAGAATAAAAGTAGAATAGTAGACTAGACTAATAAAAGCTCAGCAAAGGAAACTGAAAAGAACACACCTGCATACTCAGTTGAGTAACTCACATTTAGAGTGTTTCCGGGGCTCAATATCCTCATGGTGGAGAAGTAGCTTTGTGCTGACAGTGCTTTGGAGGAGGAAAGAAGATGGGGTGAGAAGCTCTTGTGTTTTACAATTTGAAGTATGCTGAATGAAAGCGAACAAGGAAATCGGCCTCCGAGATAACATGAGCAGGTGCCCCGGAAGCTCCTGCCCCTGAGGACACATCATGTGGCACCTGAGCTATTTCGTCCTCCTTCTGCACCCAGGGACCAGGTGGAGCCTCCAAGTTAGGGCTCTGGCTGCCACCGATGGGCAGGTGGAGTCTTTAGACACCCTCAGTGTGGCCAATCCGGATCCTAAGTTGCTTTTCCTTTTAAAAATGTTTTCACACAGTTTTTTCATTCAGGATTAAACCCTAGCCCTTATAGGGTAGGGAAAACCACTGTGACATAATAAATACCAATACAGGGAAATATTCGGCAAAACAAGACTATCCCTCAGCTTACATTTGATAGATTGTACTCATTTCATCACTACAAAAATGATATCATGTCTTTTTTATGTAAGGTTCACATTTTTTAATGTAATTTTCACACTGCCCATCAAAGAACTTGCTTTTACATTCTAATTGCTCAACAAATACTAGTTTGTTGATGAATGAACTGCCAAACATGAAAGGGGCTGTGTTTTCAAATGGAACAGGGGTTTGGGTGAGAAGGAGTCATTTTGTTTCAGCCTTCAGAGGTGCCAGAACATTGTACCAGGCCCTTCAGGTAGCACATTTCTGGTAGCACAGCATGGCCCTCGGACCTCAGTGGTGCTTGGGAAAATGAGGTAACTGTCTGACCTCTTTTTTTTTTTTAAGATTATTAAGGATTTATTAGGCAGAATTTAAAAAGTACACACTTAGCCCACCCTATTTATTTTTATTTTTAAAGGTGGGTGTTCTGGGATTATTTGCCTAAAAACGTTCTTTGAACCTGTCTGAAACCTTTGAATCTGTTTATCTTTTGAAGACAACTGGCCCTTATAGTAAAGGACACTAAAGAGCTATGTGATGGGAAATTTCTCTTCAACTTGTTTCTTTCAGACTAGAAGATCAGTTGTTCAACTTGCAAATAAAAGAAAGTACAGAAGACTCCTAGGTGGTGGTAATGGTATATACAGAACCCTTTTTTTTTTACTTTTTATTTGTGAGCTTATCACAGGGATGATTTTGGCCAAGTATTTCATTTCCAGAATGTGTGGGCTGGAATAGGAGCAGTCCACGGCAGAGGTAAGTGACACAAGTATCAATAGGAGGGCTGACTTACAGGATACGTGTAAGACACACCTACTATTAGGAGACATTGAAGGGGTTAGAGCTTGTATGAGAAGCAGGGCTAAGTGCCAGAGAACGTGGGTTACTGCAGTCATGTAAGTAGTAGAGTGACTAGAAGCAAGCAACTTGGTGCCAGACAGATACTCTTCTGAGTTCTATAAACGCTGATGGCTGTGTGACCATAGTCATATTAGTTAACCTTTCTGATGGCTATTTTTCCCTAAGGGTAGGTAGCAATACCTATTTCATGGGTGACCATATGGTTTAAGTGGAAGGATCCATAAAAGGCTATGTAACATAATACTGTACTTGGCACATGATAGGATCTCAATAACTATTAGCTATTCTTAGAAATTATATGAATGCATTTGTGAGGCCTTGGGGAGATGGGTTCACTCAGCAGAATAGCAGAAGTTAATTTAAGAAATACACATGCACATGACATGTGCCCAAAATACAGAGAGGAACATTTAAATATTTTTAAAAAATCATTGCAGCAATAAACACTTTGTCATGAATCCTCCTCCAAATACACTCTTTTGCTTCACACATACTTATCCCACTGTTTTTGCCACTTTCTGAAGTTCTGGAAATCTGAGATTGCCTTTATGAGGTGTGATCAAAAACTTGGTGAATGTTGCTGCTGCGCGCCATCCCACAGAAAAGCAGGCTGATAAAAATACAACGTTACGTCCTCAGACACTGAATTTACTAGCTCTAGTGTCCCATGACTTCTGGTCTTCCTCAAAGTCAAAATGATCATGAAAAGTAAATGATGAGTCAGTTCAGGACATCAAGGAAATCATGATAACGCCATCAAATAAAGATACAAGAGAAAACTTCCAGAGCTTCTCCAGAAAGAGCTAAGAATGATAGGATAAGTGTGTTCAAAGCAAGAGGGAACATTCTAGGAGGAATTAATGATGATATGTCATTTACTATAATATTTTAAAATATTTATACATTTACTGTAGTTTTATATACATATATATATATATATATATATATTTCCTTTTTCCTCTTCAGAGAGTAATCACATGCATGTTTTTGTGCTTCCTGTCTGAAATGTAAACACCTGAAAGCTGAGGAACTGACTGGAATGTGGTAGGAGTGTCACTCATGGATGGGGGTTAGGAGGCTTGGCCTTGAATTCTGGAGAAAACAGCTATTAAGTGTGATTCTCAGCAGCTCTCTGTACCTCTGTGATTTACCTGTAAAAACACTAAATACATTTCTGCTCTTGCTAACAGAATTGCTTTGGAAGGCAAGTGGCATAATCTGTGTAGAAGGACTTTGTATAAATAAATTTAAGCTATGGTAAGTACCGTATAATAATTTTATTAATAATTCTTAACTAAATCATTGTCTAATTTTTCTTAAGACTCAAAGTTATTCACTCGGAAAGATTTCTTTGTTTACTTCTTTGGGTTTATACCACAACTTTACTACACATACAATGTGAATGCAAACACCAGACAACATACACTGTAATCCATTTCTGCTAATAATTTCTTCTCATGACTTCCAGAGAGATGGTGGAACATTCTAGAATCCAGAGTGAAGAGTGAACAGTCACCCTGGCCATGAATCAAAGTGTTCTTTCCTGTCACTCCCACTTCGTGGCAGCCTCAGGAAGTAGGCAGCACACTCTTCCTTCAGGAAGTGCAGAAAGAGGAGAGGGAGATGGAGTAACTTGCTTGAGGCCACACGGAGAGGGCAGCAGTTGATAATGTCATTCTAGCTGTCCTTCCCGACTCTCACACTGGTACCCAGGAAGCCTCCACCCATCCATGAGTGTTGCCCCTGTTCATCTGGGAACCTTATTTTCTCTACATTTCTTCCCTAACATTTCTAAGAGCTTGCTTGATTCAAACTAGTATAAAAATGGTACCTTATCAGAACATGTTGGTCAAATTAAAGTGAATACGTCCCAGGTGTGATTGTTGTAGTGAACAGGTCCTAGAGACCTAAGTCCCAGGAAATCCAAGAATTCTAGAAAAATTCCATTGAGTTTTAAGACAGATGCACATTCTGTCTCCTAAGTCTCAACCGTTCTGTCACTGCTGGAATCACACTGAGCCCTCTCAAGTCCCCACACCCAGTGTGGTCAGGGCAGGTTGAGTATTCAGTGTGAGAAGATGAAACAGAGGTAACAAGCCCGGGTCTCTGCTGTTGTAAGGATTGCGTTTAGAAAATGGTTGCTTTTCTTTTCATTTTTTGCTACTGGAGATTGAGTTTTCACATTGAGCCACATTCTCCACCCATTTTTAAATTTTTTTATTTTGAGACAGGATGTGGCTAAGTCAATATGTTTCCCAGGCTGGACTGGAACTCATCATCCTCCTGCCTCAGCCTCCCCCAGTGCCGGGATTAGAGGTATATACTAGCATGCCCAGCTGTCCACTGCATCCCTTTATTTATTTTTTGGTACATGTTAGCAACATAGAACAAATACAACTCCAATTGAGAACTGGTGCATATACCTTAGCACCTTAGTCGCTCTATGTGCTCTTCTCTTCCTCTCCCTCCATCCCCAGACGGGGGATGAGGCAGAGTGGGGCTATGGCCTGGGACCTGGGCAGAGATGGGTGGAAGTGAAACCTGAGTGGATGGGAAAGTGTGAAGAGGTGAAGAGAAAGCACATCGAGGGCACAGGTGTGGGGTCGGACTGAAAGATATGACCTGGGACAGTCAGCAATGCCAGGAATAAGCACTGGCCATCCCTGCTTATGCCTCAGCAAACACACTTTAAGGGGCCCAGCATATTCTTTCCCCTGGCCTGGGATACACCTTCTATACTGAAGCTAAGCTTCTTCCACTTTTATAAGAAAACTTGCAGAGTAGAGAGTTATATATAATATAGTAGGGATGCTAATAACAGCTGCAGTCTAAGCTCACTTGGGGCAAAATATCAGAACAAAAAAAAAGACTAAGTGAATCAAAAAATAAAATGTATTGCTCACACTTCTGGAGGCCAGGGAGCCAGCAGATCGCAGCTGAGTTCTCGCTCCGGCCTTATAGGGTGGTGGAGGGGCAAGAGGTCTCCTTCGGGCCACTTTTACCCCATGACAAAAGTCCTAATCCATGGTGACTAGGCTCCATCATCTAGTCACTTCCCTACACGTCATCTCCTAATACCATCCATCAACTTGGGGGTGACCATTTCAACATTTTACATGTATTTCTTCTAGTCCCAGGAACATGTTTGATATCAGAGTCTCCGTTTTAAGGATGCAGAAGTCTGCAGAAGAGAAACCATTTGGCCAAAGTGATCCAAAAGCTAAACGGATGTGGCCCCAGGCCTTTCCAGCTCTTGCATCTAGTCTATTCGTTCAAAGAGGCCAGACTGGCTCCCCATTGTGCCTCAGGAGCCACCGTATCTGTCTTCCACATCATCCCCTCCCCTCCTCCCAAATGAACTTCCTTGTCACCATTTTTAACCTGCCCCCAAACCGCACCCCGCTCATGTCAAAGGAGATGACTCCATGTCACAGCGTCTCCTTGTGATGGTTATTTCTCGAAAAACCTGATGGATTCCCGGGAAACATTCTCATCTGAGAGGTTTTCATTCCCATACTGTTTCTATCCCCTTTACTGCCCCAGCCTCATCTCATGCACACAGAATGCTGGCATGTTCTGAGCAATTCTTTGTATTTAAGTGGGTATCTGCCCACCCTGGCATCTGATCACACAGGCGGGCAGCTTTGGAAGTGAACAGACAAAGCTCCGGAGCAGACAGGAGTGCAGGCTGTGGGCCTCGAAGTCCTCTGCTCCGTGTCAGGGCAGATGGCCAGCTTCCTGCTGGTGGCTCTGACGCTCTTGACACTGAGCAAGGCCCCGCAGCCAGCCACTGTGTCCTCACGGCCACACAGAGGCGGCCGCTCTTCACAAAGGGGCCGCGGGGTGCTGAAGAGGTTGGGATTCCAGGGAAGACGGGGAGGCGAGGCGTTTCTCCTCTAAGACCCCGGACTCGGCCACATCCGTGAACCTCCAGTGGCTCCGGGTCATCCCTGCCCGAGGTTGGGGAGTTTCTTGGAAGCAGACTTTGCAGCAACTTGGTTAGATGAGTAGGACATGGCTCCTCAGAGCACATTTCATGAGCAGTCCAGAGAAATGATGGCCCCTCTGTCTCCGTCAGTGGAGACTGCAGAGCTACCTCGCCCTGCTCTGCGCCACGCACTTTCCCTGTCTACTCGGTTTCATTCTGTCCGGGTGAAGTAACTGTGCTGCCAGGAAAGAAGCTCTTTGCCCAAGGTCACTAACGAGAAGCAAAGACAACCCTCGAACGCGCTTTGTCCCGACTCGAAGCCAGACTCTACGGTGCCCGCTGCTCCAGTCCAGGACTCTCCAGGCCATGCCCGTCCTTCTCCCGCCACCCGGAATCATCCACTGCTTACCCTGTTGACCCACCGATTCTAGATTCTGTAACTGATGCTACGTCCGCCTGCAAGACCCCAGCTCCACCACGCCTCTTCCCAGCCGTCACCAACGTCTCCACAATAAAGATGAAGCTCTTAGTCAGTGGTTTGCCTGGACCTCCTCTGCCGTGCTCGGCCCTCCTCCCATGGTTCCATCCTCCCGCATGACTCTGCCCCAGGCAGTACCGTCCTCCCTCCCAGACCCACCACATGAAACCTGCGCCCAGCCCCTTGCGAGAACCTCTCCCACTTTCATCCTCCTTCTCCAACCAAACATTCTGCCTTCTGCATCCAGCCCAAACCCTCCACCTCTGTAAGATCTTTGTCAGCCACTGTGCCACTCCCCTCTCTAGTACTTTCTGCCAGGAACATTCATTTTGATGCCAACCATATATTATTCCTGCTGGTGGATGCACAAAAGACAGGGAAGAAGTCTGAAAAGGCTTCTGAACTGTAACTCCAGTTTAGTCTCCAAAGCCATCCAGCTACTGTTTGGATAATGCCACTCTTTACCCGTGAGTAAAACATTTTGCTCAGTTAAAACTCAAACCAGCATGGTATATTAGTACTTTTTACATATACAACACAGCAAAGTCCTCGGAAGCGCCACCAACAACAAATTGACCCGTGTACCTAGAAAGTTCGATCTGCTGTACTGACCTGCACAATAAGGTAGTGCTTATTGCATTGTTTAACGTTCAGATTTTTCTTCATTAAAACCAGAAGTCCAACATTTCCATTTGAGGAGTTTCAGTGGTGTTTAAGGGCTTATGGATAAATAGTTTTATTTGTAAACACCACGCTGTCCTAGAACAAGTGTGCTACATGAATGGTAAGGCAAAAAGTAGCACAAAAGAAGTGATTTTGAGAAATTAAAGAAAAAATTAAGCCAATATTCATATTCCTGATTTTACCCTGATTATAGTCTGATTCATTACTGCTTTTTCTGATTCTGTCAAAATGAATGAGTTAATTTTATAATTTTTGGTAGATGAAAGCTCAATGTGTTTATTCTGTAGTTCATTTTTACTTTTAAATTTTATGCAAATTGTAAATGATTTGAACCCAAAGTTAGATAATTTCACTGTTTGGCTCATCCTTACTTCTCCTTTAAATGGAAGAATGAGAAATGTGCTGTTTCTGGTGAACACAGCTGTTGAAAATGGGAATACATTTAGAACTCCTGTCCAAATGAACGGGAAAGGGAAAAAGTACTTGTTAATCAGGTGGATCTACCATTTAACACCCTCAGATACCTCACTCTCTTGTACAGTAATGTATACATATACCAGGTGTGATAAAAATACAATACAAAATAAAGTAAAATACAAAACTGTAATTTAAATAAAATTACAGTAAAAGACACACTTCCATTAATCTCCTTCAAAATACCACCATTTGTGAAGCCATATTTAAAGAGAAGTAATGCAAAGTTTATTGGGTTTTAATTAAAAAATTACTAAACATCTATCAAGCACCTACTGTTTACCCTGGTGTCACTGCCCTCCCTTTGGTAATGGCTCTGCAGGAATATCATGAAGCTAAAACATTACTCCTAAGCTCATCTGGGGGAGTCCTGCCCCTTTTGCTCTATTTTCTAATTCCTGCAGTGGCCGAATGATCCAGAAGTTAAGAATCAGTTGTTATCTGGCTCAGTATAAAATACAATGTCTGTCCTAAGAAAGGCATGCTGTCTGCGCTCCCGTAAGCAAGAAGAAGGTAGCCCTGATCATAGCTGGGATCCTTGCTTGTTCAATATGGATTCCTCACAAAGTTGTAAGGCTTCTCAGCTTCTTCTGCTCTTTTCCTTTGGTGTTGAGGATTGAAGCCAGGGCCTCACACTGATTACGTGAGCTGCCTTGACTCCAGCCTCTTGCTATGTTTCTTAACTTCTTTCCCAAAAGGTTTAAAGAAGGGTACCCACAGGAGAAAAGTGCTGCTTTGATTTGAAGAAGAGGGATTAAAAGGGAAGCACCTTAGAACTCAGTGGATTGCAGTCTTGATCTTGTCTTCACCAGCAGCATATGTGTAAAAATCTAACTGTTGTGTGCAAAATAGAGAAAAATACCTTCCCTTGCTCAGAGTGACTGGATAATTGCCATGTTAGGATTTCAGAGAAAAGTTTGAGTCCTGTCTGAATGTCCGTGTGTACTGTTGGTCCTGTGTCTCAGGGTCTACAGAGGTGATCATGCACCAGTCAGTGTCTAGAAACAGAATGGAGCACAGAGGGGTTCTGATTCCATGGAAAAGTCTGAGTAGAGACGCAACAAGGAAATAAATATCCTTAAAAGCGCCATGAATTCAGAAAGTAGGTAACACATCAGATTGCACACATCATTTAATTACTGGTCTAATTCTTTCCTTGAGATTATTTTCCCTGAATAATAGGACAGATATCATAGAATTCTCTATACCTTATCCCTAGGACACAGTGAGTTTAGGACACAGTAGGTGTTCGAATAGTATCTGTTAAATGGCATACAGATGGATAGGTAAGTTTTTGCTTTACTAAGCTGTTAATCTAATGGAAAAGACAGAAAAGCAGACCCTTAGTGCAAGGCAGAGTGTGATACATATTGACCAGAGGGACAAGAAGCAAGAGACTAATTGTGAAGGTGTTGGTGCAGCTCATGGAAAGGACCTGGTTGGCCAGTATTTAGTCTGCCCAAGAACACTGGAAGAAAGGTAGAGAAATGGAAAATTACCCAGTAAGTTTAGGGCATAATGTGTAACTCTAATGGAGAGAGAGTGTTCAGAACACCTATGGCTGACAATAGGAACTAAGGTCAGAAGGGCTCTTTTCAGATCATGGGGGATCTGGAAGATCAACTTAAGGGGATCTTTTAAAGGCCTCCAGGAAGTGGTGATATAGTATGGGTCAGAAATGCTCCTTAAAGGCCCATGTATTAAAGGCATGGTTCACAGCCTGCTGCTGTGGGAAGTTAGGAGGTGGGCCTGGCTGAAGGAAGTGTGTCCCTGGGGGTGTTCCCTTGAAGGGGATTTGAGACCCTATTCCTTCTCTTTTTCATTTCTCACCTGCCATAAGGTAGACCTCTTTGCTCCACCATGGCTCTGCACCACGATGTGCTGGCTTGTCCCTAACTCAAAGGCAACAGACTAGACCCTTCAAAACTGTTAGCCAATGTAAACCTTTTTCATTATAAGTTTATAAATTCAGGTTGTTACAGTAACAGAAAGCTGACTGATATAGGTGGTGATGTTAAGTCTTCTATAGGTGGTTGTTAGTACATGTAGTTCAGTTCTGCAGCCTAACAAGCTTTCCTAGAGTTTCTGGGAAAAGCTGCTTCTCTCCACTGTACTAGACAGAAACAAGAGGATTCTCAGATGGTTTGTGCCAGGGATATCATAGACAGCATTTCCTATAGGATGCAGTAGTGTCCTGTGTTAAATACACTGATGGAGACTCTGAGGCTAACTTGACAAAGCACTGCTCCTAGTAAGAGATAAGGGAGAGATTTGAGTCCAGCTTGACCTGACTTCCATGTTGTTCTCTGCCTTGCTCAAACTGTGGTCCTTTGGAACACAAATCAAAATGTTGCCCCAGAAACACACTGCATCCTCTTTTGCTGGCTAAAGAATGAAGTTGGTGTAGAGCTTTGAACCATGCAAGGACAAGGTCACACGAGCAGCAGGTACAGACAGAGATGGACATATGGGTCTTGTACATCTGTGCCTGGCAGATAGTAGTTTTGGCAACCTTGCTACACTATGGACACATCGTAAGCACATGTGCTTGACCTGTATGTTATCCGGCTTTCAGAAGGAAGTCTTGCCTTATCAGTCTTAACAGGCCATGCCAAATAAGAGTAAGAGGTAGAGGAGAGAAAGCAACACTTGAAAGGACCACTCTTTGAAAATAGGATTCTTTCAATGAGTTTGTGCAGTTGTTCAAGTGCACATGTAATACATCTGAATGAAGCTCTCTTCTTGAGTTTACACTACCCATCTTTCCTTAGAATTAGAATGGCCTTATGAATGGGAGAGAAAATGGAAACTTGAAAGATTCTAAGAAGATTTCTTTGGCTTCAAGGATATGTCCATCAAGGTGCTATAGAACTAAAAGTTATACCCTTCTGTAGTCATTTTTCTAGGGAAAGGATTTGTTTTTGAGGTGGGGACAGATTCTTCCTTAGCATGAAAATTCCTCAGTGTTGGGGTTCAGATCTGGAATGTCTGCCGAAGTCCCGTGTGTCACAGGCTTGGTTTCCAGCTTGCAGTGTTATTGGGATGTGATGGAAACTTTAAGAAGTGGTACCAGGTGGGAAGTCTGAGGGCCCATGGTGTGTTCTTTTGATCCATCCCGTCCTCTTTGCCTCTTCACTTCCTGGTCATGAGCAGTTTCACCGTCCTCACATTCCTGTCATGATGTGTTGCCACAGGTCCAAAATCCATCATGGAATAGAACTGCCAAGACCATAGGCCAGGATAAACTGCTGTCTTTGTGAGCTGATTATCTCAGGTATCTCTTACAGTTACAGAAAGCTCACCGATGCAGTCTGGAGGAGAAAACCTACAACTCTCCTAAGATCTTGCTGCATTGTGGTTCTCTCTGGCTGCTTCCATGTACACAGTCTGTCCAGGCCCAGCAGCTCCTGAGATGGGATGAGGCTTGTAAGAGGAGTGAATGGACCACAGCAGGCCAGGAACAAGCCTCAACATCCCCTAGCATTGCAGGAGAACTCAACAAAGTCAACCAAGTGGGCAACTAAAAAGTCCTACAGCAGCTCAGGTTACTTAGGGTATTTACAGTAGTAGATAGGGAACTTTCCTATAGTTTTTTTTGACATTGGAAATACATAAATGATATTAAAATGTATTAAGAAAACTGGTTTCACCCTTTCCAGCTTATCACCCTGTCAAATATTTGCATCTAAAACAAATATCCTAATATGTGTGAGTGCAGATGTACTTTGTTTTGCATTCAGCGGTAGGAAAAAACCCAGTGAACATTCTTTTTAAACAATCCAGCCAGGCGGAAAATTGGGAAGAGCAGCAGCTGCAGAGACTGTGTGCACAGGCTACAAATGGTTCTCTTCAGTCAGACACCCGTGGGAAGGGCTAGCACTGGTGATATTTGAGAGAGATGGGAGGGAGGAGCAGCCAGCATGGCTGTTTTAGAAGCAGCTCCTGAAATGTTTTGAGTTTTCTATTGCTAATGGGTCATGTACTCTCGGTCTTGGGAGGCCTGCACTTGTGGAGGGGATGCCTTGTCTTGGCCATTCCTGACCAGGGGACCATAGGCAAGCCACTGGGCTTTCTGACCCTCAGTGATGCTCATAACCGTGTCTGCTTTGTTCTTAATTGAACAAGAACTAAGGGAGGTAATATAAAAGGAAGCAATTTACAGAATGGACATTGCTATGTACAAGTCAGTGATTTTTCTCAGTACATGGCTTTATTCAGAGTTATAAACCATCACTGGCAAACGTGTCTTCTCAGGTGATTCTGACTAACTGGAAGTTAAAGAAGAAGTAGAAATTAGGCAGTAAAAGGGGTGGTGAGAAAGCACTGGTGTTTTGCTTAAGCAAAAACATGCAAAGAAACCTTGAGGTCTGCGGTTTGCAGGGCAGGCTGAGGCCTGCAGGCTCCTGGGAAAGCAGAAAGGAACAGAGGAGCCCCAGGTAGTTGGCTGAGCTGAAAGAAACAAAGTCTGAGCCAGGCAGTGGCAAGAGCTGGAACCTAAAAGGCATTACATACTTCTTTAGGGGCGTTGGACTTTAATACCCTGGAACAATATTTTACTTACAGTGTTCAGTGAAGGTTTTAAAAGTGTCTTTGATTAGCGAGTTCTAGACATGATGAGTTCCACAGTTGTCTGTGTCTTCAATGCAAGACTTCTTAGAGCCAGACTTGGTTACTGTAAGCCATGAATCTTCAAGAACACTGCCATGTTCCTTCAAGACCTTTGGCCTCAAGATTTTCTTCTGAGCCCCATACTCTAATGCCTCCACTACTAACAGTTTTCCATTCTCTTGTTTTATACCTTAGGAGATATGGTAACCTGAAGGGGCCATTTTTAGTCTCATTCCCTGTCTGTGCTTCTGAACAGCAACATGGCTTCACAACTTTTCCTGATTGCTGCTGTGCTTACAAGTCAGCCCTCCTAAGCTTCTCTGTGCACCGGCCACTGCTTTTTCTCACTGTCTACTCATCAGAAAGGATGAAGCCCAAGCCGGAGGAGCTATCCTCCTGTCTGCTCTAATACCTCTGCACCAATAGACATGCTACCATTTTAGCCCAAGATGAGAAAGTAATGGACCAAGCCCAGGCTTAGAGGGCCCCTGAGAGGTGAGGCTGTGCCTCACACCATGTGATAATGTCTTCTCCTGGTCATGTTACCACCTGACGTCCCCCATTCTGTGGGCTTTCAAGGATTTGTGCATGTTCGGCAAGCTCTTTACACTGAGCTACATCTTCAGCCATCCATTCTTTACTCTTAGTCCGAAAAGTTTAAGTATGATGAAAATACATAGTGAACTTAAAATTTTAAAATGTATTACGATCAAAGGCACTTTACCATTAAACTCCCTCAAAATATTCTCCCCCAGCTTTGAACACACTTACCCTATCATTTCTCCCATGTTCTGAAGTAGTGCTGGAGTTCTCTTTTGTGAATGTCTTTCCAAGGGGTGATTAAAAATATTTATTGAGCATCCATCCGTTCATCAGGGCCATTGCTATGTATCATCTGAGGGAAAGGCAGGCTCAGAGGTACATGGTGGGTCCTCAGAGACCTGGGTCCCTGGATCTGGTGCCGTGTAACTTCTGCCTCTTCCCCAAGATCAAAATGAGAATAGGAAGTAAATGTTTTTAGGTCAGTTCAGGATACTGAGGCAGACACCACTGTGCAATGAAAGCTACTCAGGAAGGAGAACTTCCTGACTATTTCGGAAAGTGCAGGCAACATGCAAAGTGGAAGGAGTGCAGGGAGAGGGCTGATCTTGGAGAACGATTAATGACAATGTGTCTTTTACGATGTGCAAACTTAATTTTTTTTTTTTTTGAGACAGGGTCTCACTTTGTAGTTCAGGCTGGCCCTGAGCTCACTATGTAGCCCAGGCAAGCCTTGAACTCAGCAATCCTCCTGTCTCTGCCTCCCGAGTGCTGGCATAACAGGCATGAGCCACCACGCCCAGCACTGTGGTATGTGGTATTGATTGTTGGTGGGCGTGAGTCACCATACCCAGCATTGTATGTGGTTACCAGGGATCGAACTCAGGACCTTGCACTTGCAGGGCAGGCGCCAGAACCACTGAGCCAAATCTCCAGCCCCAAACTTAAAAAAATTTAATCATTCATTGTACTTCCTGCTCATACCTCATACAGGACAGAGCACTGTCATCAATACATTTTTATAGTGACATAAAATCACCTGATCACAGTGTGACTATCTGTTGGCAACAACCTGTGAAGTTTCTTCCACTAGAATTATTCTGTTTCCTTTCTCTCCACTGCATTTTCTTCAAGACAAATGCTACTTGTCCTAAAAGTATTCCTGGATTAATTTACTGCCTCATATCCCAATGATTAAAATGAAAGCTAATTTATTCCTCTGCCTCTCCTGGTAGATCCAGCACGTCCCCTGCATTTTCTTATTTCCACCAGAGAAGCACCTGGCTGCCTCAGGTGGTGAAAATTGGGGAGACCCTGTCCCACAAGGCCTGTGAGACAGCTGATTCGAGAGAATGATCAGGCAGAAGACCCTGCTTTCGTTGAAGGAGCCTCCAGGTAAACCCAACCAGGAGTCTGGCTTCACTGAAAATTTTTGGAATAAAGGACAATATGTGAATAAAATATTCATCTAAAGCCCTTTGCTAGAGATGGGCCCCTTGCTACCAGTTCAATGCATTTCTTTCTCTACTGTTCAGTTCTCTTGTATCTAGAGAAAAGCTTGAACTTAGCTTCTTCTCCCCCACCCCAGATACTTTGCATAGAATTAGATTGCATTTGCTTGTTTTTAAACACATCTTTAAAATCTGGTTATTTTTGAAGTTATCAGAACTCACCATTGCTGCAGTCACTTTTTCCAGGCACTGTTTCCATCCAGATAACTTGGAGGATCTGGACTCTGAACTGCAGGCCTGACACCCACATGGCCTCGGAAGAGGGTCTGTTCACTGACTTTAAGGCTATCTGATTTGGAAGGACTGGAGGCTGCTTATGTTTAAAAATAGCCAGCTGACTAGGGGAGGCTTTTTCCCAATTACTGTGGAAAGATGTTTTCAGGCTTGATTAGGCCCCAAACCACAAACTACAAATGTTTTATAGCTGTAAGCGTAAAAATATTCTGAAATAATCTGGGACATTCCTTCAAAAATTGTAAGACTTGGTCATGACAAATCTAAGGCTGAAATGTTTGATCAAATCAAATAATGCTAATGCTTAATGAAAAAGATACCATGTGTAAGTATAATTATACATTTGTACCATCATTTTCCTTCTCAAAGAACGTGTGGGCCCTTTAGCCTCTAACAGCTTTCAGCTTTGCCTCAATTTTCTTTTCAATCCAGTCTACGTCTTATGCTGGTGTTAGGGAATGTTTGCCCATAGAAATGCATTCTCACTCTCCTCTCTCTCTCTCATTCTCTCTCTCTCTCTCTCTCTCTCTCTCTCTCTCTCTCTCTCTCTCCCTCCTTCCCCTCTTCCTCCTCCTCTCTGTTTGTCATGTTCAAAACATTGGTTGCTTCACTATTTCCATAAAGTCTGAAGCACTCGATGTGATAGTGTTCCTCACAAACTGGCCTCTTGCTTTCTAGACTTATGTTTTTCTAATAACATTTCACCTCAAGACCTCCCTATCTCTCTTCCTCTAAATAATTCTCACTTAATATTCATTGAGCTTCTATTACGGGCCTCAGGCTTGCTAAGTGCTGGGTCAGTACTGGTGAATGAAAGAGTTATGTTCTTGGGTCCCATAGAGCTTTCAACTCAGTGAGTAAATACAACATTTTAATTAAAAAACAAACTAGTGCACTCATATAAGCTGTGATAAGAGCCATGAAAGAAGGCAACAGGCACAGCAAAAGATAGGAGGGAAAAACCAGCTCACCAGGGATCAGAGAAGACAACTCTTTAAAAGTGTCAAGGTAGGGCAGGGACAGGGTGTTCTAGGCATAGGGAACAGTGCTTGTGAAGTCCTTGAATTGGACCTGTTTAAAAATGAGCCATATTAGGTACCATGTTCAGAGGTTCTGAAACTATGCCATGGACATCTTTAGGGGTGACATTACTCAGCTCACCATAGTCACTAAGCAGGAAAATGATCAGTGGCTTTGACAACCTGGAGTACATTGGGCTGACAAGCACAATACGTATATGAATGTTTATGTGTATATGTATATATATATATATACACACACATATATATGTACATATATATGTATATATATATGTAGATGATCAGATAGATATAGATAGGTAGGTAGGTAGATAGATAGATAGATAGATAGATAGATAGATAGATAGATAGATAGATAGATAGATAGAAAGAAAGATATTGAGACAGGGTCTTGCTTTGTAGTTCAGGCTGGCCCTGAGCTCACTATAGCCCAGGCAAGACTTGAACTCACACCAATCCTCCTACCTCTGCCTCCCAAGTGTTGGAATTACAGGCATGAGCCACCATGCCTGCCAAAGTACAATTTTACCAGAAGAGATTGAGAAACAAGTAATAGAGATATACAGACAGTCGTTTGGAGAAAGTCTTCGAATGAGTGGTAACTCGAGGCAGCATGATGAAGACAATCCTAGAGCATAAATATAGTGTAAGGCTGACCTGTTAGAGAGGGAAAGACTGATCCTGCAGGAGGCATGGAAACAGTTTAGCAGGGGAATTAGAAGAGCACTGACCAGCAGTTGAGAACATATGTGAAGTATAAAGCCATGGACTTAGAAAGCAAGAAATAATATAACTTTCTGCAGTGGCGCTCAGTAGAGAAAGAGGAGGAAAGCTGAATTCACTTAAGAAGGTTTGGCAGTTAGAGGGATCTATTGCATTTGCAAAAAGTGACTAGAATGGTGAACTGTAGAAGTGAATGTAGGCGAGAAGGGAGAGATTTATGAAGGAATCGGTAGCATGAAAGTGAGAGGATCACTGAGGGAAGGTTGGGATGAAGTGGCAGGAGCTCAGGCACCTATACACACACTACACGGCTCTGGGATGGTTCAAGCCCATGATGTTAGCATGTCGGATTTTAAAGGTAATGATGGTCCAGGTTGCAACTACTAGAGTGGGGAGCTCAAGTAGACAGGAAGAAACCTTCATCGGAGAGAAGGAAATGAAGAAACTGGGATGCCAGAGAAACAAATTTGTCTTTCCTGGGAATGCCCAAGTTCCAAAGAGTGATGACTGAGCTTGGGGCACAGAGAGAGGTTGAGAACAAGGAACTAAAATCTTCCATGAATGCAAACGAGTGATGGGGACAATAACAAGGGAAATACACATCCAGGTCACAAGATGCTCAAAGGGCAAAACTTGTGCAAGAGAACAGGAACAATGATCTGGAGGGGACAGAGGGAATCAGAGACAATTTCCCTCTGGGCCCCTGAATATGAGAAAGGTGAGCACCAAATACCCTCTGCTGGTTGAATGAGATGTTTTCAGAAAGTGTTCCCGAATAGAGGGGGGACAATGGGTCAGGGAGCAGCTGTGACAAGGAGAAGCTGTGGAGGGAACGGAAGATGATCTGCTCGAATGGGATACACACAGCAATGTCGGGACAGAGGTTCAGGTGACTGGGTGATGTGGACTCTGAGACCTTCACAGCAAGGGACAAAGGGGGGGGTGCTCATCACGGGAGTGGGCCTGATGGCCTCTGGGTGGATGGACTCTGGTGCTGGACGTCAGTCCTGTCTCAGCATTCAGGGTTGCAGCTCTGCCCCGGATGGCCTACATAAGCTTCTTCCTGCTTCAGCTATCTCCATCTTGTTTTCAACATATTCTAGATCATCCCGGTTTTGAACATGGGTCCTCAGCGCTCTTCCATGTGACACGCCCCCACACATCCTCATTCCACCCGGTCATTGGCGTCCCACAAGGGCTACTCGTTCTGCAGAATCCTGCGAGATCCTTCCAATCAGGGACAACCACGCCTACTTTGGAAGTTATAATAAGTGGAGCAAGATACAGAATTGGAAATGGAAGGTCTTAAGACAATGTTTTCCCTCCTCACAGAATTTTTTCCCCTTGTACATTCCTAAGTTGATACAGTACACAGTGAAAGGAGGTCCCTGGAGTTTTAAGGCTCGAATACCTCTCTTCTAGGAAGGGGAAACACGCTTTGTACCGCCAAGGCCGGAGCTGCAGTTTGTCAGACCACTGCCCCTACCAGGGAGAGAGGAGAGGAGAAGGCTTTGGTCAAGGCTTTGGCTTAGGAGAGGGCATGAGTGCCAGGGAGGGAGGGACCTGAGGAAGCTTTGGGAGATGCAGCAGGGGTGGTCTTAGCTCCAGACCTCTGATGCCCAATAGCCGGGATCGTCCAGGGGACCGGAAGACCAGATCCAGTTTGCAGGAAGTTCCAGGAGGAGGGAAACGAGTGGGAAGTGCACAGAACCTGAGGCCCGAGTGCAGCTTACTCCTGGGCAGAGGCTGCCTCCCCTCCCCTGCGTACCCAGCACACAGCTGCGCCAGGGAGAGCGGGAGGGGCTGGTACTGGGGCTCCCCTCAGGAGATGGGCTACATGCACCAGATAGTATTCATAAGCCATCCTCAGGGTGGACAGGACAGATGCTCTCAGTACCTGAGTCCTAGAGGTTCTTAGAGCGATTTCTCTGTGTTTATTTAAATAGTAAAGACAGGCGAGGAAGAAGAATCCCGTTTCCTCCTAAACCGGCAACTTTCTCATTTATTTCTGCTCACCTCTTCTGCCCCCTGAATGAATAAGTTAAAGTCTGGGACTAAGGTGACACTGGCAGAAAAGGCAAGATTTTATGCTTCTGTAAGAAAATCGTGGGTTTGCAGAGAGCTTGTATAGATAAAATGCTACTTAAAATGCTCTCCTGACATGAACCCGACAGCAGCAGCAGTGTCCGCATCGGGAAGGTGAACACAGTCTAGGAGATAATACACAGAAATGGCAGCTCAGCAGGGGTAGATCGGGATGAAGGACTGAGCAATCCACCCTGACTTTACTTCAATAAATCATCGGCTATTTTTACATTATTTACTAATAGAAATGCTTAAGAAAATCTCTACTTTGTACTAAGGCACCAACCCATAGCATGTGTTTCATTGCTGCTAAAAGAAGAGAGGATTGTAAGGATGCTTTTGTCTCTGGTCCTGGAGGACAGGGAGGATGTAGCAGAGCACAGGGAGGACGTGGCACAGGACAGAGCAGTACCTCAGGTCCTCCCTTCGCCAGAGGCACTGGGTGCCCGCTGGAGACTGCCGGGGCTGAATGTCGTCATGTCTATCCATGTTTTTGTCAAAAGGTCGCTGAGCCCGAGGCTGTGAAGGTGACTGAGGAGCAGACTGGGGAAATGGGGATGGAGGTGATGCCAGCCAGGACAACAGCTTCACTTCATCATCCCCATCACATGCTCCCGGGGCCATGCCATCCGCCTGTCATCCTGACGCCCTGACACCTCCGCCTGGCGCTCGCTGGCTATGTTCTGATCGCAGAGATGACATCTCAGGATATTTGGAGGTATCGGCTGGCTGAGCTCCAAGGAGACTTCCTGCCAGAGCAGGGTTGGGAGGGCCCAAGGCGTCCTCCTGTCCCCCAAGTTAGGGCTTCATCCCTGGGCCCTGCATGTGAGAGAAACTTAGCCAGAGCTAAGGCTCTTCAAGTTAATTTGTGCTCTTAGCAGTCAAGTTAGAGGTTTCTGTTAGGATGGGTAAGAGGGACCCAGAGAGGAGCAACAGGACCTCTGGGAGTGGGGGGTGCATTTGTCTCACTAGAGCTGTGTGTACGTTACACTGTTGTATACTGTGTATATACATTCTAGTGTATGTACATTATAATTCAGCTACAAAAGGAAGGAAAGAGAGGAGGAAGATGGAAGAAAGGAGAGCCTGATTAAACAGCAGGCTGAGAAGGGCAAGCCTGACTCAGAAGCCATCTACAAGCCCCTGTAGGTTCTTTGTTTCACTGCGGCACCATAACGGCATTATTAAAGAGAGACTGATGGGGTTATGGGGAGCAGCTTGGATAGAGCGAGGCAAGGAGACAAGGACAGGGCGACCACAACTTAAATCAGGGTGGTGAGGGCTTGTACCGTATTGGACGGTAGAGACTTTTAAGAAGGTAGTAAAGCCCAGGCATGGTGGCTCACGCCTGTTATCCCAGCACTCGGGTGGCAGAGGCAGGAGGATTGCTGAGTTCGAGGCTTGCCTGGGCTACATAGTGAGCTCAGGGCCAGCCTGAACTACAAAGCGAGACCCTGTCTCAAAAAAAAAAAAAAAAAAAAAGAAGGTAGTAAAGGCCACTCACTACAGAAAAAGCCAGTTTTATAGAAATGGTAAATGAATCAATACTCGGCCTGTGCCACTGGCCACTTTAGAGATGCTGATATTTGACACTGTGTTGAACACTTACAATACTTAAACTGTAGACATAATTCTTACCATTACCCATGGGGGAAGGCACAGGGCAGCCCACTCGGACATGCTCGATGTGCAGCCCAGCACTGCAGCCGTGGGCCTGACCAACCTTTGTCCTCAGCTCGTGCCATCTGTTTATGCTGAATGACTGACGCAGACCACCCAACCAACTGGAAGGATGAGCCCTTTGTTGGATTTTGGTTTGGTTTGATTTGGTATTAAATTCTTACCCTGCCAGATAAGAAAGGTTGCTAAATATTCAACACCAGCCCAAAGGATTAATTTAATGGTTGAATGTTTGAGATCAAAGAGACTGTTGTGTTTTGAGGGCATAGCCTCCAGATTTCAACAATCAGACTGAACAGACTGATGCTTATCCTTCTGAAAAACAATATGAAAAATAGATTGGTACAAGGTCCCTAATAGAATTTAAATTTATGCAAAACTTGCACAATTCAAAATTAAACTCAGAGTGACACCAATTTGTTGAAATGTAATGCAAACTAAACATTTTAGGGCTTCTTCCTGGGGTTTAACAGAATGTTGATATTGAAATTCTCATTTCAATTTGAGTTCTGCATGATGATTCAATGGGCAGAAATAAATGACTTGCTGACAATTCCCAGAAGGAAAACAAAGGTTCATACTCAGAGAAAAAGGGGCTCATCTGGTTCATTCTTTTGCATAAATCTGTAATTATATACACAAGTAATTTGCATGTGCTGCACTAACTGTATTATTATTATTATTTAGCTGTGCCCTGATGCCAGTCCGTGAAGCATTATCTCATTTTATTAAGTTCCTCACAGGCTTGGAGAAGCCCACTTACAAGCCAATTCTCTGCTCATTAGCATTGACCTTGTGGTTTGTTTATTTGGATTTTTCCTTTTTTTTTTGGCCTCCTGTCCCCAAGTTAATGTGCCTTTGTTTTGGTAGCTATACTGTCGCTGTGCCCTCTTGACCCAGAAGGGAGGTTTATGAATGGAAGTATTGATGTCAAACAGCTCTTGCACATAGGCCATGGGCTTGAATTCCTATTGCTGGGCTCTGATTTCTTTGGAAACAAAAAAGGGAGAGAGGAGAAAGAGGAAGATTTGAACAGATACTCAAGGCTTTCCAGAATTGGATTAAGCATCATGCTCTGCAATCTTGAAGTAGGGCAGTAAAATAAAGATAGGTAGAAAGGAGACAAGGAAAATGTAATTAAAAAAAAATCCTTCAGCTCCAAGACACAATCAAAGCACCCCAAGCTTGCAATCCTCTTTTCATTTCAAGGCCTTTTTTTCATTAAAGCTCTTTGTTTCTAAAACTCTAAAATTCTTAAAGATACAATAAGGCCATAAATTTGACCTGTGTTTTTCTTCAAACACTATAAATTCATAAATCCCCAAGGACTTTCACTCTCAAGGAAACAGCATTATTAACTGGGTACCGTATCTTAGAACTTCAAACATGTATAAACGGTTTGCCTTTTAACCCAGTTGATAAGACTGTTTTTTGCTTTAGTGAAAAACATTTCCCACTCATTTACTATTTCCACTTCCTGGTTCTTGTTCTACTGTTCTTTCTAAGAGGTAGACGTGGAGGCTGGAGGCTGTGGGATGAGAGAGTCCATGAAAGCCTCCATTAGCTCTTAGGACGCCTATAGTGTATTACAGACCAATTTATCTTAAAAAAAAAAAATGTTTAGTGGGCTGGGGATTTAGCTCAAGTGGTACCACACCAACCTTGGACACATGAGGGCCCGAGTTCGATCACTGGTACCGCAAAAAAGAAAAAAAAAAATTTAGCATTTAACTTCTTTGAAAATTAACACAGTGTTTGACACTCTTTGTGTAACAAACAGGTAATAGAAATGTATAAACCTAATAGCAACAATGTTCATGGACTGCAGCCTGGGCCAGCCTCAGAAAGCAGCATTCAATTTTATGTTTTGTTTTTTGCTGTTTTTTTGAGACAGAGTCTCATTAGATAGGTTAGGCTGGCTTTGAACTCAATATGTAGCCCAGGCTGGCCTCGAGCTCTCGGCAGTCTCCTAACCCCAGTCTCCCAAGTGCTGGGACTACAGGCGTGTGCCACCATACCCAGCAGCATCCTATTTAATCTACCAAATCGTCTTTCTAGGTCAGTTTATTTTACTATTATTTGTTTCACAAATTGTTAATGGCTTTGTGACTATAACTCTAGTTTTTCTTCCAAAACCTGAGCACATAACTTCTATGTGTGTTGTTTCAGCAGAAATGAAAATTAAAGATTTATTCGTCTAAGGAATAACTTAATTCACTAATATCAAATTACTAATTAATATATTATTAAAGGTACTTACTAACAGTAATATTTATGATATAATATACAAGTAGTCATATATAATATATGATATAATGACATAATTCTCACCATATGTGATATATAATATATATGATAAATAAACAACTAAATATCTTCAGATATTTCTATTAGTCAATGGGATATAGTGATGAACAAAAGAGAAAAACAGCCTGGGTTGCACAGAGCTTCCACTATTGTGGAAGAAGGAGAGAGGCAAGGCAAATATGTGAATTTTATATTATGCACCATTATCTATAACTGAGTAGATTTAGTACTATTTTCCCATTTGTAGGAGCCTCACTGATAGAGGATGTTCAAGCAGAATAAATGAACGAAACATGTTCTTTCTTGGTACAACATAAGAGAAATCATATACAGCTTAAATATAATACAAATATCAGGATTTTTCTCAACAAAGGTTGCTTTCACTGTTTTTTTTAACGTTAATAACACATGCCCTATGATTTCTATTTAAAAGAATTGACTTTCATCTTAGTTTATTCTAAGCTCAATATGAAAAGTTTATTTCCAAAGGGCTTCTTAACACAGGACTTTGGATTCATTTCTTGCTAGCCATGTGATACTGAATAAAATATTAAGTTTTTTTGGTCTTTGTTTCTTAAAGTGGGAATAGAATACAGTGTCTTCATATAGTCGCTATTGAAATAAATGAATTAACATAAGCAATACACTTAGAATAATGACTATATCAAATGTACCTATTATTGAGTACCTATTATGAGAAACTTGGACTTCAGAAAAAGCTAGTTGTAGGTGATTACTGGAAAACAACATTATAAAATCTAAATTCTCTGGTTCCAGTGGGAAGAAACCTAAAAACAAGTTTGAATTTTATTTTGAATTATTTCAATATTCTTACTTTCAATACCCATATTTACCCACTGTGCTTCTTTCAGAAGTTTAAATCACAACGTGGAAGTCCAGGGTCAACATGAACAGAATATGTGATTCCTATGAATACCTTCTCAGAAATACAGATTTAAAAAAAAAAAACCTTTCTGACTGCACTGTTTTCTTAATTTTATATTTAATTTGTGGCTTCTACTTAGCTAAGGAAATGACGTACAATTCTCACCATGCATACAGTTTATTTCATTTACTTACTAGAAGCACTAGAAATAAAAGTTTCTTTCACTGCGATGGTATTTATTTCTGTTTATAATGTTTAGTATAATCAATATAAAGGGAAAGTTGAAATAGACACTGTTCCTTTTCTAGAATAACAGATCTCTGAGGATTTGGACAACTGCTTTACTTTCACATTTTCGGTACATCCGGTGCAGTAGCCAGTCACTATATACAGTTCCGGGACAGCTCAAATGGACCTACGACAAATTGAGATGTTCTCTAAGGGTGAAATATATACTGGTTTTCAATGTCTTTGTATGGAAAAAGAATTGAAAATACTTCCTTATTAATTTTTATAATGACTGTATAAGAATGGTACTGTTGTGGATAGATTGGCTTAGGAGCAATATAATATACTGTTAAAATGACTTTAGCTCTTTGTACCTTTAAAATATGACAATTAAAGGATAAATGTGGCTCACATTATATCCCCAGTGGATGACACTGTGTACATTTCCGGAGTAAAGCCTTTCTCATACAGTCTAGCCCCCCCAACCAAGAGGCAACCTTCCCTCTCCTTACTCACGGGGATGGGGAGCAACAGAACACCATTTACACTTTCTGAATCAACAGCCCCATCAGTTCAAACTCTAAAAGTGTTTGTCAGCCAAATAAATGATCTTACTTCACTTTGACAATATTTGCTATGTGTCTCGACAAGTTGTGAGTTATGTCCATAGACAAAATAGGCCCTTAGAATTCACCCATTCTTTAATTCCAATGAGTTTGGACTGGGGACAGAAGGTTCACTGAGGAAAGAGAAGACAGGAGAACAAACAAGAGAGGAAATTCATCCATTTAACTTCACAAGGAACAAGATATCTTCTTCCATCATCACATTACCTAGGACTGCTTAGACCAATGACACATGTAATTTAGGCGAAGGCGAATTATAAGGGGAAGGATTTGCTTGGATAATTATCCACGTGCTCACATACTTGTCATTACTTACCAAATCCACCAGCAATTACAGACTCTTCCTAGGAGTGTTCCTAACAAGGATCTGCACATATTACTGAAGGCCGAGCCCACCCCTCCCTGCGGCACACCGAGGGCAGGGGCTTCCTGCTCAGCTCCCTCTCCCAGACTCCAGTTGTGTAGGCCAAGGGGAGAATGTGGCACAGAGCACATGGAGAGGAATCTCCACAGACTGCTCTGGAAGGAATTCTCCTCTGTGTGGAAGACAAAGCCATCATAATCTCTGAAATTTAACTATAGATTTGCAATCCTTTATCCTTCATTCCCAAACCAACTCTCAAAACCTCTTTTTCAGAATTCCTTTTGCAATCAAAATCTGATGTGATCTGATGTGAAGCTAATGTCAGCCTTTATTCTCCTCGACCCCATGTTCAGACATGCATCAGAGGCATGGTTATGAGCTCCTGCCCACCCACAAGAGAGGTGCCACAATAAACAGAAATTATCTCAAATAGGTCTCCTTTGTGAAGTCTAAAATACAGACCTCGAAGCACATCTGACCTCTTGAGTTTCAGATAAAGAACTGAGGCTTTGTCTACAAGATATCATGGCTCAGAGACAAAGCACCTCTCCAGTTATTCTTGCTCAGTCCTTGCCCAAAAGTTATTTTTCCTTCACAGCGGTGGTTTCTCTATCACGCAATCCTGCTGTATCGTGGGATTGTAACCCTGCAGATGGCCGAATGGCTTCCAGGTGTGTTTGAGATACCTCTAGAAAATACGTCCTGTCTCTCTGTGATGGGAGAGCAGTTAGCAAGCCTGCAAGAAATTATGATAATCAAATTTATGTGCTCTAAAATCACAAACAAAGAAATATATGTAGAGCCTTTCACTGTAAGTATAAAGAGAAAAGAATTTCACAAGTTATAAGGAACCTAATAATGTATTCTTGATCATGAATTACTGTGAAAACTATGCATTTTCTCCTCTATTGAAGTTCATTGTTCTTACATTTTCTACTATGAATAACTGTTTTAATTTATTTTCATAAAAGATCTCAAGAATCTGGGCAGAAAATGAGAACTAAAAATATAATTGGCCAGGTACCTTAACCAGAAAGTAAAAAAGAAAAAGAAAAAAAAATTAATTCTGCACTGTTTCTTTAACAACACTTCTCATTATCTGGCTTGGCTGAACGCATTTATCATTTCCGTCTTGGAAACTTTTCTGAGTAACTATTCATATACCACACCAGATGGATGCTGCATATTTGTTACTGCCTACTGCCCTTCGGACCTAAATTTCATTTTGCATGGTGACAGAACAGGAGAAAACTAATCAAAAGAATGTATACTGTCTCTTAAAAAGAAAAAAAAATCTATTTCTCCCTCCCTGGGAGTAGGGAGAATGTGTAACTCTATATATAGCTTACAGTATGTAGTGATTACCTTCCAGTATCTGTCAAATTACTACTTGTCTGCCTTTGAGTTTTATGCTCTTGTATAAATCTGGAACTACAGTACGTCCAGCCCGCAAAGCACAGAGTACCTTTAGCACCTCGTGCACCACGCAGAGTCTCCTCTTCAGTCTGTCTGGAGCCCCTCGTCTTTCCTGCCACACGGGCTCAGCTAAGGTCTGATTTGGAAACCCAAGGAGGTGACGTCACCCCGGGCCTGCGGACTAGTTCCCCTCGCAGCAGGTCAGGTCCGCCGGGGGGTAGGTTGAGAATCACCCTTGTACTCTCTGAGAGTGGCGCTGTGCCAGGACAGCTGTCTCTCTGTCCTCCGGACTTCACACTTGGAGTCTGGTCTCCCACTGTTTTGATCTGTCAGTGTTTTCATCCCACCAGGGCAGCAGATCTGGGAGCGGCCGGGACGGACACCAGACTTTTCCTCCCGTGACGTGGACCATTGATCACCATCAGATGTCTCGCCAAGTAATGAGCCCTGGGCCTTCACACAGAGCCCCAGCCCTAGCCCCTTTGTAATTATTTATATTTTGAGACAAGGTCTTTCTCTATCACTAAGTTGCCAAGCCTGGGCTAGCACCTGCTGTCCCCCTGGCTCAGCCTCCCAGAAGGCTGGGATTCCAGGGACACACTGCTACATCCACCTGTAAGTGTTGAGCTTCTAACTGGCTCATTTTGTAAAATTGTGTCTTTCTACCATTAAATTTAGTTCTCTTCTCTTTCTGTTCTTTTGTGGAGAGTGAATTCAAATGGATGTTGCTGTAACTGGGTCACCGACCCTAAACTTCCACCAACCACTGGAAAAAAAAGTTCTTGAGGATATAGTGCTTGAGGATATAGATGAAAGAGACCCAGGTGACCTCTTATAATGGTATTTTTGGTTTGATTTTTGTTGCCTTCCTTGGGTAAGCCTGGATTTCATAAGAACATAAGAAAAAGTCCCATCCTACTTCAGAGAACCTTTGCCCTGGCCTATCTGCATGCATAGGTTTTTCCATCCCGCAACGGGATTGTGTCCGCTCAGCTTGAACTCTGCAAGTTCAGACTCTGAACATGGAAGCCATCTCCTGGCAGGGCGGTGACCCAGGTGCTCAGCCCAAGCCCCTGCTCAAGCCGGCCACCAGTACTTTCCACATAGCCCTTCTCAGCAGAGACCTACAGTGTGGTCTATTTTATCCATTTGTTTATTTTCTGGATCACAAAGTTATCTCTAATGCTCTAACACAGAAATGATAATTTCTGGAGAATGCATTTCTCTGCAATGTATAAATAGGATATAATTTATATAACACAATTCACTGTTTTAAAGTGATTGTGGTACATTCACAGTACTGAGCAGTCTTTACCGCTGTGTAACTTCAGAACAACTCTATCTTACCAAACAGAACCTCCATATCTACTAGCAGTCACATATTATTTTCCCTTTTCCTAATCCCCTAGAAACCACTAATCAATGTTTTATCTATGTTGATTCAACTATTCTAGACATTGAGTATGAATGGAATCATATACTATGTGGTCTTTGTATCTAGATTTGGGGAATCAGCATAGAGTTTTCAAGTTTCACCCTGTTATGCCATAAATCAATTCTCATTCCTTTACATGACTGAATAATATTCCATTATGTGCATTCATCATATTTTGTTAATCTATCCAATGATTAATGGACTTGAGTTTTTTGCATTTTTGGGCTATTTTGAATTAATGCTATTGTGAAAAATGGGGTGCAAGTTTTTGTGTGGACATTTATCTTTAGTTCTGTTGGGTATTAGAATTGCTGAATACTGTAATAATGTTAACTTTTTCAGCAAATGTTAATCTGTTTACACAATATCATCATTTTACAAACTTAGAAGAAATTCATGAGGGTTCTGATTGCTCCACAGTCTCACATTATTATTTTTGTTTAAAATCATAACCATCTTAGGTGATGTAAAGTGATTGGTATCTACTGTTTTTATCTGCATTTATTTAATGGCTAATGAGGCTGAGGATCTTTTCATGTGCATATGTATCATTTGTATACTTTTTGACAAATGCTTGTTGAAATTTGTTTTCACTTTTAAACTGGGTTATCTGTCCTTTTGTCACTGAGTTGAAGATTTTTTTTTTTTTTTTTGAGACAGGGTCTCGCTTTGTAGTTCAGGCTGGCCCTGAGCTCACTATGGTGCCCAGGCAAGCCGCCGTGAAATCAGCAATCCTGTCTCTGCCTCCTGAGGGCTGGGATTACAGGTGTGAGCCAACACGTCCGGCACTGTGGTATGAGGTGTTGATTGCTGGTGGGTGTGTCTCCACGCCCAGCATTCTATGTGGTTACCGGGGATCGAACTCAGGACCTTGCGCTTGTGAGGCAGGTGCTGGAACCACTGAGTAACCCTCCAGCCCCGAAGATTTTTTATATATTCTGAATGCTAGACCTTTATGATTTGGGAATATTTCTTTCCATTCCGAACACTGCTCTTTCAATTTTTAATTGTATCCTTTGATCCATGAAATTTTAAATTTGAAAGAGGACTAAGTTATCTCCTATTTACATTAGCTGTTTGAACCTGGAGTATGCTTTTCTAAAAGTTAAATCTATGTGCACTCCCACTATATAAAAGGCACAAAATATAGCCAGCCTTGCTGGCATGCTGCTGTAGTTCTAGGACTGTTGGAGAATGAGGCAGGACGATTGCAAGTTCCAGTCTAGTCTAGCCTGGGCAGTTTAGTGACTTGACAAGATCCTGTCTCAAAATAAGAAAGAACAAAAATGGCTGGAGATGTAGCTCAGTGCAAAGATTCCATTCCTAGTACCACAATCAATGAATTAACAAAGAAAAATTTAAAAGGAATAAAACGGAAAGACGCCCTAATGAAGAAAAGGATATCCCATATTTCCAGTCACAATATGAACCGCCCCCCAAATCAGGCCTCCATAGCATCTTGTGAAGTTAGAAAAGCTGTAAGGTTCATCTCTAAAAAATTTTTCAGTCACTATCATTCATGCTGCTGTACATGAAACATGAATATAATCTACTGTGCTTTCTCACACGATAGTGAAAAAAAATGAGCCTATGAATGTGGAAAAGTTTTGTAAGCTAAAAGGGACAGAAAATGAAAATCAGAAATCACAGAGACACCAAGTAGACAAAGCATTTTCCAGAGTGCTTCTCCTGGACACCACCATGGATCTTGGAGACTCAGGGAATCCATGAAATCAGACTTCTTTAATAATGATGATGATACTACATGGTGTTTATGTGGTGTTTTCACTGTTGTTCTTTCACAGTGTGTAGCAGAATTTTCCATGATGTCATTGTTTTAACAGCTAATGGGATGTGTGCTTGTGTATTCTGGGACTCCATAATTTTCTCAGTTAGTTTATGATGTATCTGTACTTAATATAAATATCTCTATTGCCTTGTCAGCTAGCTGTCTCTCATATAAATAACAGCCAAAAGGACCAAAAGATTTTTCATAATTTTAAGAATATAAAGGGACCTTGAGACTAAAAGGATTGAGAAAGGCTGGTCTGAAGAGGTTAAGAAATGTAATTGGATTTACCTCCTATAACATGTTTTATTTCTAGGATTCTGGAAAATATGTGGTACACAGTTGATATTTGCTTAAATCCATTGACTTCTACATTTAAGAGTTAAGCAATGTTATATCTTAATGTTTTCACACCATAATCGTTTTTTTTTGTTTGTTTTTGTTTTTGTTTTTGTTTTGAGACAGGGTCTCACTTTGTAGTTCAGGCTGGCTCTGAGCTGACTATGTAGCCTAGGCAAGCCTCGAACTCAGCAGTCCTCCTGTCTCTGCCTCCCGAGTGCTGGAATTACAGGTGTGAGCCACCATGCCCGGCAATCCATTTTAAAGTAATTAAAAATGTTGGATATTAAAGTCTGTTGCTGATGAAGGAAACTGGAAAATAAATAAGCATAATTCCTAGGTACATGTCCAAGTTACAATTTATAAAAAATCATGAATGATCATATAAAAAAACAGACTTTACCTCTCTGATTATTCCATTATTGGAGAATCTTTGCCTTAGAAATCCCTTCTTAGAAAGTAAAGAGAAACCATCTCAAGAATAAGGAGCATGTTTGCAAAAGTGAAAATCCATTAGAGGACTGATAACCACACTGCTATTTAAACAGATGGGAGTAGCTACAGGCAGAGAAGAGAAGAAAAGCCCACAACAGGAAACAAATACACATTGAGAAAGTATATTTTTGGGTTTGGGCAACTTGTTCTCTCCATCCCATTTGGACTGTGAGACTCAGATCAACATCTGCTCAGGGAATAACACTTGTTAGAAATACAGCAACATTTAAATCACTTTTCAAGTATGATTTGGCATGAAGAGGTACTGACTATGTGGAACCCCTTGACTTCCTAAAGGCCTCTAAGGTTGGGATACAATTGAAAGGAAGGAGAAAACTAAAGACAACAGAAGTACTCACCAGAATGAACTGAAGGTACCCAGGAGAATCTCTTTTAAAATTTGGAGGTCATAGGACAGAAGACTTTGCTTCTAGGATAGAGTGAGAAACAGCCTTGAGAGAATGTTTACTTCTCTCTGGGCCAACTTCATGTTGCAAGAAAGATATCATGCCCTTCAAACCATGGCTCCAACTCAGGATTTCCTATCTTCCACAGGCAGTCTCAAGGCTGGACTTCCCCGTTTAGATTTTTAGGTTCAAACATCCACCTGCCTAGTCAACACATCCGCTCAGTTCTTTCACCAGGACTTCAAATTCAGCATGGTAAAAGTTCAACTGATAACTTTCCCCAATGCAAACTTCTCCATTCCCACTGTTTACAATATGTTAGTAATGTCATTTCCCGGTTCAGTTTCATGGACATCTCCACTTGGATGTTAAACAGTCATTTCAAACTTAAGGATAAAAAGAACTTCACTATTTATTCCTAGGCTTTGCTAATTAGTAAGTGGTACTAGCAGACACCCAACTGCTTACATAAAGCTCTGAGTGCTATATTTGTTGCTTCTCTTTTGTTCCCTCTCTACCCTCAGTCCCAACACAGTTCTGTTATTTCTCTCCCACATTAGAGACGCAATCTTTGCTCTCTACCTTTACTTCCGCCAACCAAGCCACTGTAATTTCTAGCCTGGGCTGGTGTTAACCTTGTACAGGTCTTTTGGCTGTTATTATAGGAACTGTAACTTCTCCATGCAGCAGCTGGAGAGATTTTTAAAACACTGATCCTTCCAGAACCATTTCATGACACATAGTATGAAATCAAACCCCTGCCTATGGCTTACAGAGTTCTCTATAACCTTGTCTTCTCTGACTCTTTAAGTTTCATCCTATCTCATTCTCCATGTACCCACCACACATAGCCACAGCAACCTTCTCCCTCTTCCTAGTGTTTTCAGATAACATACAGCATGTCCATTTGTGCCTGAATAGTGTCCCAATGTGTATGTATTCTTCACTGCCCTTGCCCCTTCACCTGCTAATTGTTGCCATGGCTGAATCCGTATCTTTAATATTGTGAATAATGCTGTAATAAACATGAGCTTGGAGGTATGTCTGTGGTATCCTGATTTCATTTTCTTTGGATATAAATATCCCAAAGTGGGATTTCTGGATCATATGGTGGATTTATTTTTAGTTTTTTGAAGAACTCCATACTGTTTTACATAATGGTTGTACTAATTTACATTCCCGCCAACAGTTATAAGCATCCTTTCTTTCCAAACCATTGCCAACATTTGTGAAATCCTGGCATTTGTAACAAAATGGATATTATTGGAGGACATCAAGTTAAATAAAATAAGCAGTCCTGAAGGACAAGTGCTATATGTTCTGTCTCCTCTATGAAAACAAAAGGTCAACCTGAATGTAAACTAGAGATTTGGAAAGTTGGGAAAGGGGTGTGTTGTCGGGGAGGCTGGGTTTGATTAGTGTATGTCATTTCAATGTGCTGAAATATCATACTGAACCCAACTAGTATGTACCATTAATACATGTTAAAAATAAAATAAAATGTTAAAAATTAACTGAATTTAGTTTTTAGAACAGTTTTTGGTTTACAGAAAAATTGAGTAGAAAGTACTCATATACCCTTGTATCTTGGAGTTCCCCTATCACTAACATTTTACATTCATGTGGTTTTGTGGTTCATGTGACTTAACTCAAAAACCAATGCCAACATGGCATTATTAACTTAAGTCCCACAGTTTGCATTGGCATTCATTCTGTGTTATGGGGTCCTGAGGTTCGCGAATGTGTAATGCTATGTGCCTGTGGTGTGTTTGTTCACTTTCTTTGGATGGTAGCATACAGAATAATTCGCTACTCTAAAAAACTTATCTATTTTTCCGTCCATTCAATTTCTGTCTTGCTCTCTGTCAATGGCGGATAATTTTACTGTCTGCATAATTTAGCTTTTTTCCCTCAGTTTTTGAGACAGGTATCACTTTGTAGTTTATTTACGCTGGACTTCAACTCATTATTGTAGCCCTGGCTGGCCTCAAACTCACGGTGATCTTCTTGCTTCAGTCTACTGAGTGCTGGAATTATAAGCATGCATCACCATGCCTGACACCATATAATTTAGCTTTATCCAGAACATCATTTAGTTGAAATCATAGTATGTAGCATTTTATTCTACCTGCCAGTGCCTGCTTAGGGTTTTCCCAGGACTTTTTGTGACCTACTTGATAGCGCATTTCTTCTGGCCAGTAAAAAATATTCTACAATTTACAGATGCACTTAGCTTCCATTTTTGACAAGTATGAGTTAAGCAGCCATGAATATTCATTAGCTAGTTTGGTGTGGACATGTTTCAATTTATTTGAGTAAGTAGCAAAGAAAATGATAGCTAGACAGTATGGTAAGACTATGTTTAGTTTTGTAAGAAGCTGTAAAATGTCTTCTAGTGTGGCTGTAATGTCTTGTATTCCAATCAGCAATGAGTGAACTTTGTTGTTACTCCACCTCCCTGAAAGCTTCAAGGTTAGGTTAGTGTTTGGTACTTTAACCATGCTAGTACTATAGTTTGTTATAATTGGCCATTGTCTGATGGCCATATACTGAGCACCTTTTCAGATTCTTTTATGTCATTTGAATGTCATCTTTGATGGGTATATATGTCTAGATCTTTTACCCATATTTTAATTTGTTTTATTGTTGAATTTTAAGAGAGGATCTGTTTGCATATCTTGGATTCAAGTTCTTTATTTTATATTTTTCCAGACATTTTCTCCAAGTGTAAGGCTCATCTTTTTGTTCTCTTAATAGTATCTTTTACTGACCAAAAGTTCACAATTTTAATCTCTAAGTGCAAGATCACTTAGACTTTCTCATAAGATACATTACAGAAGTTTTACACTTTTGTGTTTTGTATTTAGATTAACAATCTATTTGCAGTTGGAGTATGCATGTTCTATGTCTAGTTTTTTTTGTAGGAGGGGGTATGTGAATTCTTTTGTCCAAAAGATGATACTTCCTCCTTTGAATTGCCTGTATTTATTTTTCAAAGATCAGTTGACTATATTTTTGTGGGTGTATTTGTGGACTCTTTGTTTTGATTACTTATCCATTTGTCTATTGTTTTGCCAAAACCATAGTCTTGATTAATGTAGCTTTAAACTACATTAGTGTCATCCGTATAATTTTGTAGTCCTCCTTTATATTGTGTTCATTATTCTGGGTCTTTTGTTTTTCCACATGAACCTTGGAACTTGTTAATATTCATAAAATGATATGCTAGGATTTTGATTGGGATTGTATTAAGAATATATTAAGAAGAATAAAAAATTAAGAATATATTAAGAAGAAAAGAATCTTAGCAATTTTGACTCTCAGTCTCTAAAAACATGGAAACTGTATTAATTTAGATCAATACCTACTGCTGCCGCATCTGCTCTATCTGGTACAGAGGGCACAATGGCCAGTACTCTATGTTAGCTGTTACTATTCTGGAATAATACTAATAAACATTTTTCAAAACCCATTTCATTTCAATGAAAAAGTGCATACTACTTAAAATGAAGAAGGAAGAAGTGCAATGTTTTCTGTGACAAACACAAACACAGATATTTCAGAGATCCTGGGCTCCCCAGCAAATTTGGTTCCCTTGGATGAAAAATTCTCCAATGGATTGGCTTCAGGTACCCTTAACATTCCAGAAAGTTGTTGACAATGTGACTTTAATTAAGATATGTCAACTTAACAGAAGTAGGAAACATTAGTAAAGGTGGGAGGAATACAAGGGAAAGGCGATATAAAAAGAACTAAGGTGTGTTATGTACATATATTAATGCCCCACAATGAGAGAAATTATTATGTACTATAAACTTATACTAACAAAAATTGAGAAAAAAGAAAATAGCCTTCCAGATAATGCCTACAATGACCCAACTCCTACTTTTAGTATATATGCTGTGAAAGTGACCACAACCCTCACCTCCTAACAGCACACCTGCTATGGATTCATTGGTGGGCTGACCCATCCACGGATGAGTATAACACTTCCATGGTATAATCCTCTTCCCATGGCCCTGTACATGAGAGTTTGGGAGGATATTTTAAATCTAAATATAATAATCCTTGATGTTCATTGCCTTGCAACTGCTTGTCTTTAATCTTGACATTTGCAGTCACATGGTGTTCTCTACCTATGTCCTTGTGTAACAACATGAGATTTCATCTTACAAGGATTCCAGCTGCATTAGATTAACACTTGTCCTAATTGAGAATGCGTTAATCTGAACTCAGTGCTATAGTAAACACCTTATTTTCAATAAGGACATATATTGATAGCAAGGGGTTCTAAACGGTATGTTTTTGGTGGGGGAAGAACAAATGACAACTATTGATTGATAAATGAAAAATAAAGTTTAGGAGATTCCCTGTAAGATCTCTTTCCCCCTTTTGTTGAATTTATTGGTACATTTTAGGTATACATTATGATCATAGTCATTATTACGAATTCTTGGTTCTTCCTTTTCCCCACTTCCCTTTCCTCTCTTCAACCACTCCGTAGTTTTAGTTCTCTGAGGAACCTCCACACTGATCTCCACAGTGTTTGTATCTGTCTACATTCCCACAAACAGTGGAGAAGGTTTTCTTTACCCCACGACTCCGCCAGCATTTGTGATTAGTTGATTTCTTAATAATACTCATTCTTGCTGGAGTGAGATGGAATCTCAGTATGGTTTTAATTGCATTTCTCAAATGACCAGTGATGTTGAACATTTTTTTTTCATGTACTTATTGCTATTTCTACTCCTTTGTGAAGTATCTGTTCATTTCAGATACCCATGTTTGGATTGCTATTTCTACTCCTTTGTGAAGTATCTGTTCATTTCAGATACCCATGTTTGGATTGGATTTTTAAATTCTAGGGGTCTGATTTTTTTGTGTGTTCTTTGTATATCATAGATATGTCCTTTGTCTGAGGAACAGGTGACAAAATTATTTTGCACATTGGGTTGTCTCTTCACTCTGTTGGTGTTTTGCTATAAAACATATTTTAATAAGATGAGATCACAGTTGTTTTTTCTTTGTGGTATTTCCTGTATGATCAGGGTTTAGTTCATAAAGAATTTTTTTTTAAGACAGGGTCTCGCTTTGTAGTTCATGCTGGCCCTGAGCTCACTATGTAGCTCAGGCAAGCCTCGAATTCACAGCAATCTGCCTGCCTCTGCCTCCTGAGTGCTGGGATTATAGGCATGAGCCACCACGCCTAGCCATAAAGTTTTTTCTTACACTAGTGTCTTTAAGAGATCTACCTGTTCTATCTCCCAGGAGATTTAGTGTTTCTGTTTTAATATTCATATTATTGATCTATTTCAATTTAAGTTTAGTGCATGTGAAAGATAGAAGTCTAGTTTTATTGTCAGGATGTAAAAGGTCAGTTTCCCCAGCATCATTTATTAAAGAGGTTCTTTTCTTTCAGTAAAAACTTTGCTCTTTTGTCTAAGATAAAGTGGCAGAGTACGACTGGAGTTGTTTCTTCATCTTTTAATCTGTTCCATTTTGGTTTGCTGTTGTTGTTTTTTGCTAGTGCCATACTGTTTATATCACAGTAATTTTGTAGTATAATTTCATGTCAGGGATTGTGATGCCCCCTACCTCACCTTTGTGCTCCCGAATTACTTTTGTTATTCTAGGTCTTTCCTGGTTCGAAATAGATTTTAACATTGTGTTCCATAATTCTGTGAGTTATACTATTGATATATTGATTGGGATTGCATTAAATATGTATAATAATTTGAATGTTTGGTAATTTTCACTGTAGTCTTTCTTTGTAGCCAACAGTGAGAGATAATCTTTCAGTTTTCTGACATCCTCTTTGATCTCCTTTTTCAAAGCACTGTGGTTTTCAATAAACAGGTCTTTTACTTCCTTCCTTAGATTGATTCCTATTTATTTCATTTTGGGGGATGCTATCATGAAAGGTGTTGTTTCCTTAATTTCTCTCAGTGAGTTTCTGTAGAGGAATACTATTGAATTTTGAATGTAGACTTTGTACCCAGTTGCACTACTGAATTTGGTTATTAAATCTAGAAGTCTTTTGCTGACATTTTTGGACTCTTCTAGGTAGAGTATCATATCATCCACAAATAATGATAATTTAACTCTTCCTTTCCTGTCCTTATTCCTTTTATTTATTTTTCTCTTGTCTAATTGCTCTGGCCAATGTTTCCAGAACTATACTGAGTAAGAGTGAAGACAGTGAACATCCTTCTCTTGTTCTGGGTTTTAGAGTGCAAAAGTTTTTCTTTATTTTTTTCTAAACTATGATATTGGTGGTTGGTGTGTCACATATGGTTTTTATCAGATTGGGATTAGAAACCATCTATTCAAATTTTTTGTAAGTTTAATTTTAGGGTTAGGGTAAGGCCTGGCAGCCTCCATGGGGGAGAGGAGGTGGCTGTCATTTTCTCTTGGGCTTATTTCTCATTTTTGTTATGCTAAATTTTTCTTATGAGAGTAAAGAGGAAGACACAACATTTTTTAAGATTCATATCTCTATCAAAAGTAAAAATAAAAGGATCACATAGTTCAGGAAGGAAGGGCATTTTTCTGCAAAAACTAAGAATATTCTTATATGTATTATATTCAAATAAAGTATATTCATGATTAAAACTCATGTCCCAGTATGCTTTTCTAGAACAAATCCAGCCTGAATAATTTTGATCTTTACTCTAACATGCTTTATAATGTTAGGAACAATTATATCAGCACTTACACAGCTATTGTTTATTTCTCTTTCTCTCTTTTATTTAGCAGTATGTAAATTGCATTTTTGTTTCTCTAATTCCTCTGTGATATTGAAGTGCTGTATCATAGTTTTGCAGTGTCATCTAACAATTTCCTAGCATCTCCATCTGATAATGAATTGCTTATTTTTATCTCCCCACATTTCTAAGCCTTGGATTCCAATCCCTATTAAAAGTTTAACCCACCAGGCATGGTGGCTCACACCTGTAATCCCAGCACTTGGGAGGCAGAGGCAGGAGGATTGCTGAGTTTGAGGCTTGCCTGGGCTACATAGTGAGCTCAGGGCCAGCCTGAACTACAAAATGAGACCCTGTCTCAAAAAAAAAAAAAGTTTAACCCTTGTAGTAAATTTTACATTTTTTAAGGGTCTTGCTATGTAATTCAGGCTGACTTTGAACTTACTATGTAGCCCAGACTGGACTCAAACTAGCAACAATCCTCCTGCCTCATCCTCCTGAGGGCTGAGATTACAGGCATGTTCCATCATGCCTGGCATTCAAAATTCTTGAGTGGAGGAAACTCATCAAGGAGCCCAAGTCAGTATCTCCAGAATATCAAACACCCCAACAGGAAATAAAAAGTGGAGCTGAGCTAAAAATGTATAGTGTCACATAAAAGATGAAGTGGATGTTTCATTTTTATCCAGATGTTTCAGTGCCCCACAGATAAACCTCTTGAGGAACTGAACGACACACCTCAACTATGTCCACTGTCTGCTGCAGGAAATCACTCACCCATAATTTGAAAGTGAGCTTATGGTAGGAGAGGAATTACAGATTGAGGAAGCAAGCCTGTTTGGATTTTCTCCTGGGAGAAACACCATTGGCATTTATTAACTTCCTCTCGAGTGATGCCTTCCAACTTGATTTAATGACATGGATACATAGCTAAACATATAGGCTACATAGAAATTCAAGTTATCTCCAAGTTGTCCTGCTGCTTGCTCTATTTCATTAATGTAGCTATTATATTTTTAAAATACTATTTTAAAATAATCTCTAAAGTCTGTTATTTTCTCCATCCTCACAGTCAAATATTATGAAATAGTATTTTACTTTTACTCTGCCTGACTTCTCTAACCCATTTCTCTCTATATTTGTCCAAAGAGGTCCATTATTATTAATTATTTATTATTTATTTATTTATTTATTTCGGTACTTGGGATTGAACCCAGAGCCTTCACACTGAGCTACATTCCCAGGCTTTCTATATTTTTTATTTTGAGACAGGGTCTCATTAAGTAGCTAAATTGCTCAGGTTGGGGTCAGATGTATGACCTTGCCACCTCAGCTTTCCGGCTTGGATTACAGGTGTATCCTGTGCTACCTTATCTCCAGACTTCTTAATCCGGGAACTTCAGGAGGGCCCTGTGTATCTCTTTAACTTCTGTCCTTTGAAACCCATTTAGATCCACTGTAATCACTCATGAATTTCACACATAACTCTTGAACACTTACAGTATTTTTAGTGTTTTTGTAGATTTTGAGGGCAAAGCAATGAGCAAAATAAATAAAATTCTCTACTTATCTAGGGATAGGTGGAAAAAATAAATAATAAATAGAATAAAGATGTAAAAAATATAATATAATAATGATATGAGAAAAATAAGAAGAGGAGAGGGAAAATGAAGAGACTGTCATCTGACGGGGAAGTCTAGGGACACTTTCTGAAAGATACTGAAGAGGACGGGGCAGGCATGTCTGGTTGAGACAGGAGTGAAACTGAGACCAGTGTGAATGCAGAGAAGGCCAAGTATAGGAGGAGCAAGCAGAATGAGGGAGGGGGAGTATCAAGCCTTCGGCGCCTTCCTGACAGTAAGCTAGGACATTCTTGGGGGCTTGGGGCTGGAGAATCACACGCTCTAAGTTATGGTGCCAGGTGTGGACCAGGTGGGAGCCGAAAAACTAATGATGTGTTAGGTTCTGGATTCCTTTGGTGGGACCAAGAGGATCTGCTGCCATTTAGCCGTGTGTATAAACAGGCATCCAGGTGCACTCCTGGGGCTTTGGCCTGAACAGCTGGAGGGCTCCAGGTGCTGTGAACTGAAGAGGAAGATCACGCCCAGCACCGCTGGGGGCTGGTACAAGAAACAGTGCTCTGCAGTGCGTATATGAAATCTGAGGTACTTATCAGAGGTCCACATAGAGGTGTTGAGTAGGGGGCTTGAGATAGGCACCCTCCACCTTTCTGGAAACCTCGTTCTTTGTGCCTCCCCATTATTCTGTACGAATCTGCTTTAAGGCCTCTTCGGCCACTTGTTTAGAGGTATTTTTCTCTTGGCTTCTACTTCATCATTCATTACACCACACTGCAGTTAACTTACTTGTTCTTTTACCATACAGTCCTGGCACGGATCCACATAAGACTGCTGGATACCAAATAAATAATCGCAGAAAGTTCATTGACTAATTGCAGCCTATGGGGAACATGCTCTCCTGTGTCTAGCTGTTAGATTTCTTGATATTTGCTGCTCTTTCTCCTCTCACACACAAAAAAGCCATTTGGCACGTATTATTTGAATCAATAGGAATTAAGTTCTATTTTCGTGACTGTCCTTTTTCCCTACTCCTTTGGGCTTGCCATTTATCAGGCATGAGTAATATCTGGCACACGGAGTTGGCAACAGCTTCCTTTTATTATTAGATCAATGACTGCTGGATGTAAGAAGGAAACATCTAGGAAGAGAAGGCCTCCAGATTCCTAGAAAATGGTGCTGCAGAGAAAACATGGCAGTATAAGAGCATTAACAACGAAATTGCTTTGGGGCACTTGAATCTTTTTATTTATGGAAACTTGGAACAATTTTCAAAGTATATTTTCAGCAGCGAGTGACTTCGCAATGATAGCTTCATCTCTGAATATAGAATGCATTCATTGTGTCTTTCTTTAGTGCTTGACATATTTTAAATGATACGTTAAAGAAAAAAATTCTAATTTTGACAAACTAATTCCCTTACGTCTCTTCGCCCACCAGCCTATTAGTTTCTTCTGAGCCCACCAGGTATAACCATTTCCTGAGTTCTTCCAGGGATTGTCTAAGCTTTAGTGTAAGTTTATATTTATCTTCTTGCATAACTGAGACCCTACTATATATACTATGTAATCTTATTATCACATAGCTTTCTTTCATTTGGGCAGGCTTAGACATGATCACAATACAGGAATAGAGCTGCAGAGCATACCAACATAACCTTCTCTTGCAGCAGTTCCAGCATAGCCTGATATCCGGGTCAACTATAATTAAACGATGTCCTACTATTGGACATCTATCGCTGCCTCAAAAACATTGCAGTGAGGTTTTATGAATATGCACATTACGTTCCCATATATAGACGTGTTAGCATCTCACTGGGTACCAAGTAGGTACTGAATGGTGGAAATCCAGAGACAGCGGTTGACATATACTAGGTAACTGAGGATCACAGCAAGATGCACCAGCCACACACACACGTAGTGCACGCAGTAGAATCAGCCCGGATATTAGTACTGCAGTCTGAAAATGTGCCATCCATCCTCGTTTTTGAGATTGCTGTCTGGCCAAAGGCACAGAGCAGGCGTGGAGCATGGCTAGTCGTCCTGGGAGATCCGAACCTATGTACTGCGTCCACAGCCGTCCTGCAGCTGCGTGGTCCCCGGAGACGCACTGCCCGACAGGCATCGCTCTGGCATGACTCACACCTGTGCTCTGTAAGACTGCTCTGTGGTTTGCTCCCGGGAGCATGGGGATGACTCACTTCCCGAGTGTCCACTGACACAGCTGCCATCTGCTGAAGGAGCGTCCGCCACCACGGGGTCAGTGTGTGCCCACCCTTCTTTCTGGCAAGCACTTAAAGGGACAGGCTGCTGCAGTCGCTCACGGTCTTTTGCTCTTCACACAGTGCAGAATTCACCACATTCTTCGAGTTCCTCAGCTTTTCCTCTTCTCAACCCCAATCCCATCAAAATTTAGTCAGGTTTGTTACTCAGCTCTCCAAAGGCAACTCAAGTACAAAGTAGTCATTTAAGAACAATTAAAGCATGCTAAGGCAAAAACTGACTAGAGATTTTAGTTAAATCTATGTCTTTCAGCATGGATTTATAATCCAGCTGTAAGTAAATTATACCAGAGGGAGCAGTTTGTGACCCACTTCCTCCTCACCAGAGATATGATATTTTCATGGATTGGAAAAGGAGGCTTCATCTTTGGTTGGCTTCTCTTTTTGATCTGAGATGAAAACTTGCTATATGGCTCAGGCTGGTCTCAAACTCCAGAGCTCAAGTGATCCTCCTGCCTCAGCCTTCCAAGTAGCTGGGATACAGGCACAAGAACCACGCTCAGCTTCTGTTGAGTTCTTTATCCTCTATTAAGGCTCCACATTTTCTTTATTTCTTCCAATGTCACTTCTTTGTGTGTTCCACTTGGCATGGTGACAGGAAAGATTCCTTGTTTCTAATTCTTGGTCTTCTTCCTTTGGTCTAATTTATTCCTTTTTCCTTCCTTTCAAGAGCAACTACTGCTTCTGACTAGACACTCCCTTTTTTCCTAATTTCCTGTGTGCCACCCAAATCCTTATTAAATTAGGGTCCATTTTGCTTGTTTAGGTCTTTCTGCCTGATGAGAAATTTTTCTGACTCCTTTCATGAGACAGGTTACTACTCTGCCATTCAGGAGATCTCATCAGTGGGATAGCTACAGTCATGAAGAAAAATGGTCTCTCCCAACCTCACGTGTGTGTAGAGTGTATAAGCATCAGACACCTACATGTGTTATGTGCACATGTTCATTCTCTCTCTCTCTCTCTCCCTCCCTCTCTGGACTGTCTATATGCACTGTTATTTGTACACTTAAAAACTACCTCACCTCGAGTGGACTGGGGAACGAACGGCGGGCAGACCGGACCCAGCAGCTCCGGGCCCACAGAGCCATGTTTCCAGCGGACTGGGGAACGAGCGGTGGGTGGACCAGAACCAGCAGCTCCGGACCCGCCGTGCCGTGTTTCCAGCAGACTGAGGGACCAGCCGCGGGTGGACCGGACCCAGCAGCTCTGAGCCCACCGTGCGTTGCTTCCGGCAGACTGAGGGAGCAGCACGCGGACCCGGCTGCAGGGTGCAGTCCATTTCCAGTGGACTGAAGGCCGCCCACCAGCCCACTGTATCCCAGAGCTGTGCAGTGAGGAGTCAGACATAGAGGTAACTCATAAGCTCAAAGTATCCAGTATAGAATCTAACAAACCTTTTTGTCTTATTTACTGTGTTTAATACTGATATTGGCATTTATTGTATTATGGTAACAAACATGATGTGATTGTTCTGCTCAAATACCTACCATGATGTGTCAGGAGTGAGAACTCTCAAGGGT
>PVIC010004444.1:0-62610 GCA_004025085.1 Thryonomys swinderianus
CCCTGTCTCAAAAAGCAAAAAAAAAAAAAAAAAGAGCACTCTCCAACAGAAAGGGCCTGCACAGAGACGGTACTTGCCACAGTACTCAAGGACTCTTTTTGTAGGTGAAAGCATAGGAAACTGTTGCATGGAGATATGGGAATTAGCACAGATTGCTCTGAGGGGTTTGGTTAGACTTAATGAGGGATTCCTGGGAACTCTATGTGATCTCAGTTCTCCAGGTCCTAAAATGTGTGTGCCAAGGACACCTGGGTACACTGTTTCTACACCTCCAGACCTTACCTCCACACATCACTGCCTTTGGAAAACATGGATGCACGGATGACTTCCGGTGCCATCCAAGCATAGGTCCCTGCAGCGCTCATCTTGGTGGTTCGGTGCCATTCTCGAGCCAGGCCAAAATCAGTGATCTTCAGAATCTTATTGCTCAGGTCTCCATTCTCCACTTTCTGTAGGATCAATACTGGGCAAGGGAAAGAACACAGAAGAAACCAGAGTCTGTATTAATTACAAAGATACCATGGACACACAGAGCCTTCCTGCTGTCGTCCTGGCCTCTCCTGCAAGCTTCCACTACTCTGTTATCATGGGATGATGGTAGAGTCCTCATTTCTCAAACACCTTCAATGCCTTCACTTTTGTGCCATGTACTTTATAGGCATTGTCTCTAACAAAACAGAATATTTAAAGGTAAATATTATAGGTTGAGCATCTCTAACCCAAAAGCAATAAGGTGGTAATCAACCAGTGATGTCTATGTAAATATTTCCAGATGTGAAAATAATCCAAAAATCAGAAAGAGTTCTGGTCCCAAGCATTTAGGATAATAGAATCTCAGCTTATGCAGAACTGTGTGATATAGCACTAGAGAGCAGATTCCCAAAGTCACCCAGCTAAGACACCAGCACCCAGTCCCAGGCCTGTCCTCTGTGCTTACACGTACACACACACACACACACACACACACACACACCTTGTGGAACACAAACTGTGAGTCACAGGTGACCTTCTGAGAAGCTAGCGAGGCCTCCCCTCTGCCGGGGCACCTTTAGGCTACAGGTGCATTTTGGATTTATCAAAGGTTCTCCCAATATCTGGACACCAATCTTTCCATGTTACTTTACCTAACTCAAGACAATAAGTCTCTTTGGCTCTGGAGATTACCACAGGACCCAGAAACTTTCCTCTACCCACTGGGAATTGACTGAATACATCAGGGAGACAAGAGATACACACGTTCACCAAAATGCTCTCTGTGACACATAGCAGGAAGGAGGAACTGGTGCGCTGCAGATACTATACTCTGGGCACCCTTGCCGCAGCACTAGAGTACAGAAGCCACCCTGGCTCTCCCAGAGCAGCAGCAGAGGTGGCCACCTTACCCTACGCTGGCTCAAAGGATAAATACGTCCTTCTGAGAGCCAATCTTGCTAAAAAAAAATCCAAGACCAACTAATATCAAAGGCCTAAGGTGGCCAAGACACTGAGTGGCCAGCAAGTGAGCTCTCTGAACTCAGGGCAGTGCAGGTCTCCATTTTCACACATGGGATGATTCCAAGGAGGTTCTGCTCTGTGCAAGCACAGTCCCTTACAGCCAGACACTGGTCACCTGGAATTTCGCGGCTCTGTAACCAAGTTCAGAGTAGGAAGGAAAGTTCCCCCCTCACCTCTGCTCTTCACGTCCAATGGCAAGAGTGGCAAAGGAACCTAGTGAAGGCAGAACAGGAAGGAGAAATGCTGACACAGCTGTTCCCGGCAGTTCCCACCAGGGACATGGAAGAAACCGCAAATGATTCTTGAGCCCTGTGCATGCCAGGTTATCCCGGGTCTCCTGCTACTATGACCTCCCTTCCTCCATGGCCTATTTGATGCCGTACTTTTACTTTTCAGAGGTATTTGCACTAAAAAATATCCTTCCACACCTAAAGAAATTACTCTCTAGGGCCAGGGATTTAGCTCAAGTGGTACCGCACCTACCTTGGAAGCACAAGGGCCCAAGTTCAATCCCTGGTACCACCAAGGGAAAAAGAAAAAGAAATTACTCTCTGTTGGTGGTACTTCAGTTGCATATTTTAAAGCAGGAATAGAGGCCGATGCTCTGGCCACAGATTCCTACTCTGCTTCTCCTGCCCCAACTCCCACTGCAATGTCCACTGAACTGTTACACACTGAAAGGGTGTGAACCGAAGACCTCTATGCCCAACGCACTTCTCAGAAAGGGAGCAGCAGAGTGACTACTAGCAGGCCAAGAGGCAGAAAAGAAAACGGCCACTCCCTGCACCTAATGGGCTAAACTGCTTTCCTAAGCCACACCGTCCCCCATCCTGACAACTCCTCCCTACCTCAGGCTTCTAGCGTCCCAGCGGGGTACAGGCCTTCAAAAACTCAGGATTTTTTTTTTTTTTTTTAAAAAGGGGACAGAAACCTCCTGTCTCATCTATTAACCAGAAGTCTTTTTAGAGTCTTCTGTGACAGAGACACCAGGAAGTGGACATTGAAATGGCCAGGTAAGTGTCACTGAGGAAGCCACCACTCCCACTTCCACAATAGCCACCAGTCACTGCTACTTCTCTGAGCACCCCAAAAAGACAATGCAAGTGAGTCCTTCCTCTTCCGTACTCTGTGGGGTTCAGTCCTGAGCGCAGAGGGGAGGAGGACAAAAGCTTATAAGGTCAGCTCATGGGATGGCTGCAGAATGGGATGACAAATGATGGGGCGGGAGTAGCTTGATAGCCCGCCCAGATGAGAGGCCTTCAGATGGTACAGCTGCGGCTCAGGCCCCTGAAAACTCTGACTCAGGAATCCCAGGCTTGGGAGTCTTGCCCTCAAAAAAAAGAGAGCCAGCCGGGCGTGATGGCTCACGCCTGTAATCCTAAGCACTCGGGAGGCAGAAACAGGAGGATTGCTGAGTTCGAGGCTTGCCTGAGCTACAGAGTGAGCTCAGAGCCAGCCTGAACTACAAAGCCAGACCCTGTCTCCAAACAAAAAAAAAAACAGAAGAAGAAGAAGAGAGCCTGCATCCCGGAGATTGAGCTCAGTGGTTCTGGTGCCTACCTAGCAAGTGCAAGGTCCCTGGTTCGATCCCTAGTAACCACATACAACAATACTGGACATGATGGCTCATGCCTACCAGCAATCAGTACCACATACCACAAATGCTGGGCTTGGTGGCTCAAGCCTGTAATCCCACCACTCAGGAGGCAGAGGCAGGAGGACTGCTGAGTTCAAGGCTTGCCTGAGCTATACAGAGTGAGCTCAGGGCCAGCCTGAACTACAAAGCCAGACCCTAACTCCAAAAAAAAAAAAAGAAGAAGAAGAAGAAGAGAGCCTGCATCCCGGAGATTTAGCTCAGTGGTTCTGGTGCCTACCTAGCAAGTGCAAGGTCCCTGGTTCGATCCCTGGTAACCACATACAACAATACTGGACATGATGGCTCATGCCTACCAGCAATCAGTACCACATACCACAAATGCTGGGCTTGGTGGCTCAAGCCTGTAATTCCACCACTCAGGAGGCAGAGGCAGGAGGACTGCTGAGTTCAAGGCTTGCCTGAGCTATACAGAGTGAGCTCAGGGCCAGCCTGAACTACAAAGCCGGACCCTGTCTCAAAAAAAAAAAAAAAAAAAAAAAGAAGACGAAGAAGAGAGCCTGGGCCAGGGATTTACCTCAGTGGTTCCAGTGTCTGCCTGGCAAGGGCAAGGTCCCAAGTTCGATCCCCGGTACCTCTACCACAGTGCCAGGCATGGTGGCTCACACCTGTAATCCCAGCACTTAGGAAGCAGAGACAGGAGGATTGCTATGAGCTCACGGTCAGCCTGGGCTACATAGTGAGCTCAGGGCCAGTCTCAACTACAAAGCAAGACCCTGTCTCCAAAAAAAAAAAAGAGTTCCTTATATATTCTGGATACTAGGCTATTTACAAACAGATAATGGGCAAATACTTTCCTATTAAATAGGCTGTCTTTTCACTTACTTGACAATTTCTTTGGGTGCATAAAATTTTAAAATTTAGATAAAGTACATTTTATCTATTTTTTCTTTTGTTGTTCATGTTGTTGGTGTAAATCTAAGAATTCACTGCTGTGATGGTTGATTTTGTTAACCTGAGTAAGAGAAGCTCAACTAAATTTGCTCAGCAATCGCACACCCCGGGACGGCCTGTCACCTGTTTGGTAGCAAGGGGAAAGGAAGAAGGACGACCTGCTTTTGTTCCTTGGGAGGAGCGCCAGTCTTTGGCTTCACCTTGGATGCCATCTTCCAGTTTCCAGCGCAGAGCCTCAGCCTTACGGACAGCCTCTTCAGCTTCCACCGTGGACCCGTCAGCCTCTTGATACAGACTTGTGTGGGACACTGCAGTGGGCCCCAGACCGTCGACTAGACCCTTCTGGTCTCCAGTGTGCAGACCACGCTCTCCCCCACCTGACTCTGTGGACGGCTATCTGTAAGCTAGTTTTGTAAATTCTTATACATCTGTCTATTTTGTGTTACATCTATTTCCCAAGTAAACACTGGCTGGTTCAACTGCCAAACCCAAGGTCATCGAGATTTATCTCTCTGAGAAAATAGAAGAACATGTATATAGGGTGTGGGTGGGTACAGATGTGGGTAAAAATGAGAATTAACTTGTGTCATATACTGGTACAAATTCCTCAATGTTGTGTGTGATTGTGAGCTGTATATAAAATGTACCAATAAAGAATTCAATTTAAAAAAAGATTTATCTCTCTGTTTTCTTCTAAGAGCTTCATGGTTTTAGTGCTTATACTTAGGTCACTGATCCACTTTTAGTAACTTATTATATATCATATAAGACAGGTATGCACATTTGTTCTCTGACATGTCCCAGAGCCATGTAAAAAGCTTCAAAACATAAATAGCAGGGAGCACAGTTCCCTCCCAACATGCTCTCTTGAGTGGGAGAGAAAGTTTATTTTCATAGCAGCTTGTGTCTATACATCTCTGTAGTGAACACCCTGCGAACTTCTACCGCTGACAAACAGCTGCAAAAAGTCCAAGTCTGTTGTGTAAACCTCACCTCTCGTGTATAGGGCAATGGACAAAATATTGAAAACAATGGTGATTTCAGGCCTAAGTCAACAAGGGACAGGCCAGGATCAGGGCAACAAAGAGGGAAAGATGTACCTGAAATAAAGACCTGGTCATTAACCAGACATAAGGGCATGATAGGGAGAGGGTCTCTGGCCTTTCAAGGGAACAGGAAGAGTGGTGATGCTACTGGGAAGGTGAGAGAAAAAGGACATTTTCGTAAGCTGAGTTCAATTTTGGACATAATAGGTCTGAGTTGACAGCAACAATAGTCAGCATGGAATGGGGAAAAGGCACCTTAGATCCTATGCCTGACACAAGGTGAACCTGGATTACTTCCATAAACTCTGGACCTTAATTTCTGCTTCTAACAAACTGAGAGTAATGACTAGAGGCAGCTCAGTAACGAGGCAGCTAGGAGAGTGCCTGGCACATAAACAGGCACTGAGGATACAAAAGCTACAGTCACTGCAAGTAAGTATCTTATACCTAGCACCCACATCCAGGACTGGTCCTGGAAACCCGGCAGTCCCTGGCTCACAAACTTCTGCCGTGTAAATAAACGAAGTGGCTGACTAATGACAACTATTTGTTACTTCTACAACTTACTTCTTTCACAGCTGTATGTGCTATTCATTGAATACTCTCCATTAATCCTGAAACCCTAGGAAGTAGGTGCTTCACCAATGCAGAAACAGACGCAAAGCTGTCCCCATAGTGAGGCCTGGGGGAGGAAATGCATCCGGTTGTCTCTGACCTCAGAGCCAGATTTCCACCCCTGTGCCAAGTGATCCCGAGGCCAGAAAAAAATTATGTGCCTCTGAGACCTTAATTCCTCCCTCAGCGTCACTGTGAAGCTGGTTTTCTGTGCTCTTTTTCCCAAATTCTTTCATCAGCAGCCAAAACCAGTGCCACACGATTCCATACCACACACACTTCTACTCACTCCCAAACGCTGCATATGAACTGTCACATTTTTTTCCCTCTGAAAGGTGATGGAACCTGACTTCTAGAGTGTAACAGCCTCACTCTTTCTCTATCCTGAAACCCACAGCATGACCCGACAGGTGCCACATCTGGGAAGAGCCCTCTGAAAGAACCTACCCTTCACTGGCCACTTCCATGACTAGGGAGTATCTGCGTATCTTCTTGGAAAACCCAACCCCATGATCTTGTCTGCAGGGTCTCTGCACGAAGACCTGAGACAGATAATACTCGGCCAGGAGCTCATCAATGATAGATACATTCCTCTAGTATGAGGTGGGGTTGGGGCTATGAAGGAAAGGACAAGCTGCAGGTACTGCCCTCAGTGGGCTTCCATCTTCTGTAAGGGAAGGTACGTGATAAAACTGAAAGTGGGTCACGACAGAGTGTGAGTTCACGAGGGCTGACATTTTGCTGTAATCGGTAAGGTGATCATTGTTATGGTTCAGTCTAGATGTCCCCTAAGAGCCTCGTGTGCCCATGACAAGGCTTTGGAAGACAGCTGCATTATGGGGACTTAGGACTGACTTGCTGTTCGGAGGCAAAGTCTGTGCAGAACAGGCGGTGGCTGGGCTTTTCCTCACCCCCAGGTCCTTCCTCCACTGTTTCTGTCCACCATGCCGCTCTGGCATGCCGCCCTCCCTCAGAGCCCACCGAACATGCACTGAAACAGGAACCCAAACAAGCTCCTCCCCTTGAAATTACGGTTGTCAGTGCTGAGTCTCAGCAATGAGAAGGTGACGTAAATAACCATGTTTTCAAAACCTCTTTAATCCAAGGACATATTCTTGATTATTTCCACATCTGAACACAACCTGGTCCCATTTTCTTACTTTTTTTAATTAACTTTTAGAAATTAAAGAAGACATTTTAGATCACTAATTAATGCACATGGGAAAGCCAAACTTTTCTTCATGTTTTGCAAACTGTACAAATAAAATGAAAACAAAACTAAGTGCTAAGTTTCAATAGACCCTATCATTGGTAAAAGTTCTGTACCTAAGGCCTGACTTGTCTGCCAGCAAAGAAAGACCAGGGCAGAAGAATGGGAAGCATGAAGATTTCAGATGTGCCAGGTACATGTACCAAATACCCACAATGAATGGAAACATAATGACATGATAAACATGAGCTGAAAATGACAATAATAAGAATGAAAATGGGAAGAGGAGATTTAGCGACAGAGGAAGATTAACTTTGTTTTGGTGCTGGCCTTGTATATATGCTAAATATGTATTCTACCGTTGAGCTACACCTCAGCCACCATGCTGGCTTGTGTGATTTGCTCCTCTATCTTTCCTTTTGGTTTGACCACCTGTGTATACATGTCCTTCAATAAAAGAATGCTTAGTTTTAAAAAAGACCAAGAATGTGTGCACTCATTTGCTAGGGCTACTACAACAAATGAACACAAACTGGGTGGCTTAAATTAACAGCTGAAGTTTTTAGTCCTGTAGGCCAAAAGTCTAAAACCAAGGTTCCAGCTAGCCCAGGCTCCCTCAAAAGCTCTAGGGACGAATCCTACCCTGCTTCTTTCAGCATCTAGTAGCTGCCAGCATCCCTAGTACTGTTGGGGTTAGGGCAGCATAACTAGTTCCTGCCCTGCCTTTGCACGGCCTTCCTTCCTCGTGTGTCTGCCCTGTGTCTTCACAGCGTCTTCCTCTCCAATCACTGGACTGGTGCCCAATTTCTAATACAGTCTGACTCATCTTGACAACATCTGAAGACTCTTTCCCAACGTCAAAGGTTAGAACTTCATTATACTTTTTACAGGAAGGAAGAACATAATTCTACCCACAATCCTGTGTAAGGGTGAAAACAGCACCCTTGGTGGACAAAGCCGCCCAGAAGGGAATAAACAACCTCACTGAGTCTCCTGTCACGGCTGCAGAGAATTTACGAGAGCCCCTACTGGGAAAGGCAGCAGACAAGGTCAGGAATGAGTCCTGGGATAACAAGGCAGGTAACCAGGAAGATACTGCACACCTCAGGTGGCGGAAGGACAGAGCTTCCAGTACTTCCTGCTTCTGAACTCACTCAAGCCCACCTCGAGTTTTCAGGCCCAAGGAAAGAAAACGCTTCTGGAGGGTAACACTGGTGCCTGCAGTCGGTAGGGCAAGGCAAGAGCAGCATTAGCACGGAAGCCGGACAGCGAAGTTCAGAAAGCTGTTTCCTTGGCTGTCCTCACGTAGACTGACGGCACACGGACAGGCAGCAGGTGAGCGGGTGACAATGGCCTGAGGCAGGCCCTGGGGATCGAAGCGACCCGCTATCCAAAGCTGAAAGAGCCGCTCCTGAGCATCTTGCTTCACGGTCCTCCACAGTTCCCTGCCTCCCAGTCCTGTACGAGTGCTTGTGACCTGCCCCCTACTTCCCGTCTCTGCTGGTTTCCTCCCTTGCTCTGGTGGAACATTCTTCAGCAGCTCCTTAGGAAGACTGAGGAAAATACACATGTTCTCCTCAGAAAATGTCTGTACTCTAGCCCAGTATATGTACAGAGTTGGTTGGCGTTTCCTTCCTAATTTTGAAGGCATCCGGGCATAATTTCCTTGCTTCTAACACTTATGGAAGCCCTGGGCCAACTCTGATTCCAGATCCTCTGTATGTGTTTTTCCTCTGAGCAACTTAGTTTCTTCTCTTGGTGACTACGGCTCTAACATCTCAAAAGGTTGTGCTGTCAAGTAGTCAGTAAGAACTTTCAAATTTGAACACTCAGAACCTTCAGTTGCTTTGGCCGGGGATTCGGCTCAGTGATTTTGGGGTCTGCCTGGCAAACGCAAGGTCCCAGAATCGATCTCCGGGAACACACACCACTGTGCCGGGCGTGGTGCCTCACACCTGTAATCCCAGCACTCGGGAGGCAGAGGCAGGAGGATTGCTGTGAGTTCAGGGCCAGCCTAACCTACAAAGCGAGACCCTGTCTCAAGAAACTAACTAAATAAATAAATTAACTAACTAACTAAAGAGAATTTTCAGTTGCAGAGAATTTTCATGAAGTACTTTTCTGTTAATTTCCCTCCCTACATTTTTCTGTCCTCTCTGCGTCTTTGGAATATGTATAATTCAGATAACAGGCTTTCCAGATCAATTCTTCAATTTTCTTATCTCCTCTACTTTCTTCATATTTTTTGTTTTTCCTACTGAAATGTACCTTTTCATCTTCTAATGCTTCTTTTGTTTTTTATTTCCCTATCATGGTTATAATCCCTAAAAGAGCTTATTTTTTGACAATGTCTCATTTTGTAGTTCAGGCTGGCCCTGAGCTCACCATTAGCTTAGGCAAGCCTCAAACTCAGCAGTCCTCCTGCCTCTGCCTCCCGAGTGTGCTGGGATTACAGGTTTGAGCCACCAAACCCAGCATTTGTGGTATGTGGTACTGAATGCTGGTGGGCATGAGGTATTGTTGTATGTGGTTACCAGGATCGAACCAGGGACCTTGCACCTACTAGGCAAGTGCTGGAACCACTGAGCTAAATCTCTGGTCCAAAAGAGCTCTTTTTTATTCTCTCTTTTTTTTAAATGAGAAGCCCTAGTATAGTAAAGTAATAGCTTTTTTTTTGTACTAAGGCGTAATGTCTTGTTTTCTGACTAAATGTAGTACTAATATCTCTTCTTTTTCTTTCTTTTTTTTTTTCTCCACATAAAGCTTGGTTCAGGTGCTTTGCAATTTGTACTTTGGACCTTAATGTACTTTTGCTCAGAGATATGGTCATCCTTGGTTGTCTGTTCATGATTAAGTACCACAACTATGACTATGTTTTAAAACAGTCTTAAAGGTACATACTGAAATACCTACAAATAAGGTAACAGGTTGCTGAACAGTCTCTTCTAATCTAAAGGTGAGGAGTGATGAGATGAAGAAAGAAAACTACCCTTGGGGCCAGAGATTTGGCCCAGTGGTTCCAGCATCTGCCTGGCCAATGCAAGGTCCCGAGTTCAATCCCCAGTATCACATACCACAATGCCAGGTGTGGTGGCTCATGCCTGTAATCCCAGCACTCAGGAGGCAGAGGCAGGAGGATCTCCAAGAGTTTGAGGCTTGGCTGGGCTACATAGTGAGCTCAGGGACAGACTCAACTACAAAACGAGACCCTGTCTCAAAAAACTAAAAAAAAAAAAAAAGAAAAGAAAACAACCCGTGATCTGGCGAACATGGAAACAGGATGCACACAAGGGATTCATACATCATTCTTTTTTATACATATGCATGCCTCCCAAAATAAGGAGCTCAAAGAGAAAGAAAGGGATAAAGCATAAAGGGCTGGCTAGAACCTCTAGGCACATGATGAATCGATCAAGTTTGAGTTTCACTGTAGGGAGAACAGGTGGGTGGAGGGACGAGAACCTCATGCCACTCCTCTTGAGTGGGGTTGGCTCCCAGGAAGCAGTCCACCTCTAAACTCCCATGGTAAGAATCAAGGCCCGGCGGCTGGGGTGCCAACAGTCAAGCTGTGAGGAAGGCCAGGCTGGCCCAGCATACGGCCTTCAGTATATAAACCATTATTACAATTGTCAGGTTTCTGTGACTTCAACTGATTGGCTACTGCTTCCCCCTTCCCTTTCTCCAAAATCCTTCCTTAGCTACCACTTCCTTGCCGGTTTTCCAGCTTTCAAACTTAGTTGTACGTGTGATTCTGCTGTCCCTTCAGCTGGGCTTCAGGAGGGGGCAACAGCAGATGCACTTTTGTGTGTGTTCAGTCTGCCATCCTAATGTTTGTTTTCTCAGGACATGCAGAGGAAACTGGTACAGTCTGCTCACAGGAACCTATGAAGGATCCCAGACTTCCTTGAGGTCCAAAATCTGTGTCAGAGAAGAAGGCACAGTGTAGTCTTGCTAATTCCTGCCACAGCCCAGAGTTCAAACACCAGATCTTTGTCATAGCATCCTCTCCCACCTTAGTGAGAATAACCTCTGAGCTGCCATCAAGCAGAAAGAAAGCAATAGACTTGGACACAGGATGGCTGGGTTCTGGCTGCACCTCTGTGGGAGCTGAACCAGGTCCCCATCTGCACACCTCTGACATTCTCGGTCCTCCTCTGGGGCCAGCTGAGCTCCGCCACCCGTCTGGGCTGGACAACAGCTAAACCCGAGGGCAAAGGGGAGTCAGCTGAGGTGACCACCCAAGTGAAACTCAATTTCCTTTGGATGCCTGAGCCAGCGTGAGGGACATTCACTTCCTGTATGTAGCACAATGTCTCCAGCAGAGGAAGAAAGATGATCTGGGCCCTATGCCCCACCAGCAGCCCAGAATGCAAGGACACCAGCAGCGGACACAGAGCTAGGCCCTGCTCAGCTGACTCAGCTGGACCGCCTGAGAGTGTGCATCCCCCAGCCTCCCTGGCCCTCTGCCCGATCCAGCCCTGCAGGCAAGGCCAAGAGAGGCCAGACTTGCTTACCGAGGCAAATGATTCACCACCTAGACTCCCTGACTCCAGCCTCAGCAGAGGTGTGGTGCTGCCTGGAGACAGCAGAGAAATGCCAGCAGCAGCTAAGGCCCCAGCCAGCTTCTGCACTGTCAGCAGAGCCGCACCAAGTCCTGCTGGCACTATCGGAAAGCTGCACTTCCCCAGAAGCACTCAGGCCAAGGCAAGACAGAGGGAGGAAACCGGTCTTTGGGGAGGATGTGCCCTCTTGTATAGAAAGGGAAACCAGAACAAATGCATGTGCATGAAGCCAGCTCCCCCAGCAGTGCAGACAGATGACATCTGATACAATGACCTTTTCCTTTGTCTCAGAGCTAAAGCTGAACCATACAACAGCCTATTTCTAGACCCATCACCTGAAAAAGTAATTGGTGCTCAATATACATGTTTTGGCTGGAGATTTAGCTCAGTTGTTCCAGTGTCTGCCTGGCAAACTCAAGGTCCTGAGTTCGATCCCTGGTACCACATACCACAGTGCTTGGTGTGGTGATTCACACCTGTAAGCACAGCACTCTATAACCACATACCACAGGCAGAAGGATTGCTGTGAGTTCGAAGCTGGTCTGGGCTACATAGGAAATTCAGAGCCAACATGAACTACAAAGCAAAAACCTGTCTCAAAAAAAAAAAAATTTTTAAAAATACTCATATGTTCTGAATGAATGAATGTAAACCATCACAAAATGTTTATGATATCAATTCAAATGTTTATGATATCAATTCACCAGTTTCCAAATACCTGTTAAAGAGTTCTATGTTCGAGCGACCTAAGAAGCTACACGAATGACCCCCAATCTTTTGTTTTGTTTTGTTTTTTTGAGACAGGGTCTTGCTTTATAGTCCATGCTGGCCCTGAGCTCACTGTGTAGCCCTGGCAAGCCTCGAACTCAGCAATCCTCCTGTCTCTGCCTCCCAAGTGCTGGGATTTATAGGCTTGAGCCACCACGCCCTGCACTGTGGTATGTGGTATTGATGGCTGGTGGGCCTGAGTCACCACGCCCAGCACTGTATGTGGTTACCAGGATCGAACTCAGGACCTTGCGCTTGCAAGGCAGGTGCAGGAACCACTGAGCTAAATCTCTGGCCCTGACCCCCAATCTTTTAAAGTACATCCTTTCATCAAGATTTGATACAAAATGAAAGTAGTTATATATCACAAACATACTATCAACAATATAATGAAATATGTTCTTTCAGCTAAAAAATCCAATGCCATTATGATGCTAGGTGTTCTTTCATTACGTGTAGAGAGCATATTTCTGAAGGACTTAGCAGCAGGCCTTGGACCGAGTGATTCACATCCATAATTTTATGTAACCCTCTCAGTAACTCAGGAGGGTAGGTACTAACACTATACCTGGTTTCAGATGCAGAGAATTAAATTCAGACAGGCTGGCCTAGAACACCATGCCTTATTACACGCGTGTATGAAAACCAGAAGTATAAATATTTACACTTTCTACAGAAGCTGACAGCAACTTCCTCTCTGGAGAAACCATCATCCCAATGCAGTGACCAGAAGCATGGTACACTGAAGGTAGTAGATTATTGCTCCCGAGCAAGGGAACCACCTATCTTCTGCCTCCTCACTTCCGGGTATGTGTCTCAAGGTCTCCAGCTCCAGAGGAGTGAGTGGGAGAGAAATCGCCAATAAGGGTAAAAGCAGAAGTCAGAGTCAGCAGTGTATCTGAGAAAGAAAGGAAACCAAAAGCAGCAGAAATGCACTGCTACATTAGCAGCCCTGCGGCACAGAGTGGAAGAACAAACAAGGGGTTAACGGTAGGAAAAGGGCCTGACATCTGTGGCCTGGACTGCAAGTCACAATGGCTGTGGTACCCTCTTCCAGCACAGGAGCATCTCCAATTTCTAGGCAGGCACTCATTACATTAACGACACTGCTCAGTCTCCTTGGAGTAGCATGTGACTGCTTTCTGTAGTCTTAAAAGGTACCAGTTCAGGGCCTCTGGCCTGAGCTTCTTCCCTTTCTTCATTGCACTGCCTGGGAAATAAATGTGGTAACTGGAGGCCTAGGGGGACCATGAGGATAAGAACATGCCTGAGAATTGGTAGAGCTGTGACTAGGAGGGGGTGTAAAACATAGGGCCCGAGATGTCATGCCAGCCAGGAGCTGTCTCTCACCAGACTTTGGCATACGAGGGAAACAGATGGCTTTCTTATTTCAGCCACTATTATTTTAGGAGCCTGTTTCTCATGGCCAACCTAATCTAATTAATGTAAAATCCCATTTCAACACTACAAAACCTCTCTAAGGCAAAACAGAAATAGCTGTACAAAATTGCAAATCTAAACCAAAAGCAACGTTCTAGTCAATAAGCTCTCAGTGCAGTATAGTCAAAATTTGGACAGCCGTGCTGAGAATGGTGGCTCACACCTGTCATCCCAGCACTCAGGAGGCAGAGACAGGAGGATCGCTGAGTTCGAGGCTTGCCTGAGCTACACAGTGAGCTCAGGGCCAGCCTGAACTACAAAGCGAGACCCTGTCTCAAAAAAAAGAAAAAAAAAATTGGACAGGGCCGGAGGGTTAGCTCAGTGGTTCCGGCGCCTGCCTCGCAAGCGCAAGGTCCTGAGTTCGATCCCCGGTAACCACATATAATGCTGGGCGTGGAGACATGCCCGCCAACAATCAACACCGCATACCACAATGCCGGACGTGGTGGCTCACGCCTGTAATCCCAGCACTTGGGAGGCAGAGACAGGAGGATTGCTGAGTTCGCGGCGGCTTGCTTGGGCACCATAGTGAGCTCAGGGCCAGCCTGAACTACAAAGCGAGACCCTGTCTCAAAAGCAAAAAAAAAAAAAAAAAAAAAAAATTGGACAGCCTTTCTGTGCCAGTATAAAGTGAACCAACATGAAACATATGTTTCAGCTGCATATTTTTAAAGTATTATGTCACATTCTATAATAAGTAATGACTTAAACCTTAAAGAAAATAGTCTGTCTATGAAAGCTATTATGTATCAGGCATTGCGTTAAATGCTAGGTTTTTAAGTAGAAATTAAACCAGTACCTCCCTTAAAAAAGGTAACTAGGCCAGGGGTTTCACTCAAGTGGTGCTGTCCCTACCTTGGAAACACAGGGGCCCTAGTTTGATCCTCAGTACTGGAGAAAAAAAAAAGAATAACTACTCAGAAGGGAAGAGAATAAGAAGGGATAGAGCAGGGATCTTTGTTATTTACAATAAATCTTGTAGTATGCTTTGGTTTTTTAAAACTAGATTATATATCTTATTTCAAAAAATTACATTAGAAATATATAGTAGGTAGCTTAATAATATATGTGACTATACTTAATAAAATAATTGTAGGTAACAATATACACAGTTTGCATTTTGTTTGTCTGTTCATTTGTTTGTTTTTGAGACAGGGTCTCGCTTTGTAGTTCAGGCTGGCTCTGAGCTCACTATGTAATCTACGCAAGCCTCGAACTTAGCAATCCTCCTGTCTCTGCCTCCCAAGTGCTGGGATTACTTGATTGCATTTTTAAAAGGTGTTCTGTCCAGCGTACAGAAAACACCCACAAGACATATACCAAAATGCTAACTGTGGTGATCTCTGGTGCGATTATAGTGACAAAAATTTTTTCTTCACATTCATCCATAACGTCAAAAACATGTATGCTTTAAATGTGAATTTTCATTAATATAAAAATTAAGTCACTGAATCATCATAGCAGCGGTTTCTATTACTTGTGTGCTGTCTACATTCCAGCCACAGTTCAGGGCTTTGCCGCCCCAGCACTTCATCCACTGCCTCAGGGCGACCGTGCGAGCGGGGCAGAGAGCTGACTTCACACATGAGAAAGCCAGGCTCGGGAATTATGTAGCAGGTGCCTATCTAGGGAAAAGAAGGGCCACAGTCAGAACCCCACTCTGGCTTCTAAGCCCTGCACCCACCACTACCCCATGCTGCCCCTCTGCTTCTCTATGACAGCAGTCTCTCAAATGTCACAGTGTCTGAACCACATCTCCCTTTGATTTTTCTTGGACAGTCTCAAATTGCAATTTATTTGCACAGAAACCTTCCCCCAAATGCATCCTGAACATGAGAGTGGTTTTCTACAGTGATGTCCAGTAGATGGATAATTCTCTCTGACACATGCAAGGAAGGAAACGTGTGTAGAACAGAAGGAAACTGGCACTGAGCCACCAAGCCACTTGTCAAACCTAATTCCACCTCCCAATCCATAGCCTTTTCCATCGGAACCCAGAAAACCAGGCTAAAACTATACTACTGAAGTCTGCTCTGGTCCTGCTGAGAAGGGAAGCAGCCTTTTCTATTTAAATTCCAGTGCTTTGGAAATGAAGACTAAATATTTGGGAAGCTCACAGACATTAGGGATCAAACTAGGAAAGCTCCTGTAAGGTGTAACAGTAAAAACTTGCAGGCTGGCAGTATCTTCCCAGGCATAATTTAGGACAAATTCAGGGTCAGAGACTTAGCTCAGTGGTTCTGGCTCCTGCCCAGCAAACCCAAGGTCCCTAGTTTGATCCCCGGTAACCACACACCACAATACCGGGCATGGTGGTTCACACCCATCAGCAATCAGTACCACACACCACAATGCCAGGCATGGTGGCTCATGCATGTAATCCCAGCACTCAGGAGGCAGAGGCAGGAGGATTGCTGAGTTCGAGGCTTGTCTGGACTATATAGTGAGCTCAGGGCCAGCCTGAACTACAAAGCGAGACCCTGTCTCAAAAAAAAATTAGGACAAATGCATGCTACAAGTCACCATGGCAGAGATAACACATTAGCTCAGGCCTTAGGTATAAGGGTGCTGATGGGCAGGACAAATGACCCTTCTACTGAGATCTGAAATGATTTTAGAAATTCTAAGTTGTGACTAAGTCATACAAACTTGTCCCTGCAAACAATACCACCAACCACCATTCTTTTTTTTTTTTTTTTTTGAGACAGGGTCTCGCTTTGTAGTTCAGGCTGGCTCTGAGCTCACTATGTAGCCCAGGCAAGCCTCGAACTCAGCAATCCTCCTGTTTTTGCCTCCCGAGTGCTGGGATTACAGGGGTGAGCCACCATGCCTGGCCCAACCACCATTCTTAATTGACATGCTTTGTATGGTATATCCAGGTAAGCCATCAGTAACATCATGGAAGGGGCCCAAAACATAAACACTGAAAAGTGCAAGGGCAAGAATTAACAGAGTGGAGGAATCTCTGGGATCCTGAAGCTCTGCTCTCTCCATAGGGCTCTCTCCTCTGGGAGGACCACTACTCTAGGAAGGACTACTCTTTTTTTTTTTAATTTGAATCTTTATTGGTTCATTATCTATACACATCATGATTACGCTCAACATTGAGAACTTGTACCAGTATATGACATGACTTTATTCTCATTTTCCCCTCCCCCACCCATCCTACAACCCCTGTCCCTATATGCACAAGCTTTGTTTCCTTTTTTTTTAACCACCAAATTCTTTTCTTACCCCAAGACCACTCTTTATACCCCAAAACAGGGGAGAAACTCTATGACAGAAGGAGTCTCCTTGCTTTGAGAATCCTCCCACTGAACCAGTCTGATGCTGACAGAAGTGGTCAGCACTTACTGGAGCACAAGGCCCAGGCACTGACTGGAGAGTCACGTGTCCCAGCGAGACAACCCGTGAGAACTGGGCTGGGTCCCTGGAAGACGTGATCGGGATCTCAAGTTCCCACCCTGACGAACAACAGCGTCCTCCCAGTGTTCAGGAGAGGCTGCACCACAACTACGGGCAGTAAGGGCCCCGGGGTTAGCTAAAGCCTCTGAAGGAAAGCCTACATCCAAGTCAGAATCTTGACCAAGAGCAAAGCCCATCACTTAGGACAGCAAGAATCCTTCCAACATAATACACATGCCTGAGGACCTGTTGACTTCAGTAAATAAAAAGTAAAAGCTGAAAAATGTCAGAGTCTTCTACATAAATAAAAGAGAGAAAGGAACTTACAGATGATCCTACAGAGGAAAACACAACGGAACTTTACTCATCTGCACATCTCCACCCTTATTCACGCTGGCTGTAAACCTACACACCACAAGCATAAGCACCATCACTTCCAGCATTTACTGAGTGCTTACCACATGCCAGCACCATGGTAAACACTTTATAGGCACTGTCTCATCTAAAATCCTCATGCCCTCAGGTAGAGTTTTGACATGCATTTGTAGATAAAGAAGCTATGGCTGATTTATCCCCCTAAACTTCAGGTCCAGGAAATGACCACCTGCTCCAGCTCCTACACTTCTCAGAAGGACCTTATTCTACCCCCTCTGTTCTTATTTGGATACTTATTGTTGCTCATGTTGTTGTTTGTGTTTGTATTTTTTTAGTTTTTTGAGACAGGGTCTCACTTTGTAGTTCAGGCTGGCTCTGAACTTACTATGTAGCCCAGGCTACATTGAACTCAGCAATCCTCCTGCCTCTGCCTCCTCAGTGCTGTGATTACAGGTGTAGGCCACCACACCCAGCTTGAATACTTACTGTGGAAGACACTGGAAACAAGCGAGTCAGAATACATAGTTCTAAGAATTATAAAGGAGAAAGTTCGATCTAAGAAGGAGAATCAGGAGACCACTCTTAGCAAAGGAAATAACATGATTTGAGGGCAAAGAGGGGTGGTGACATGCAGTATCTGGGAAGTAATTCCTTGCAGCTAGAGTAGAATGTTCACGAATAGAAAGGGAAAATAGAGCCAGAGGGAAGGGCTAGAGAAGGACTGGAATACTACAGTCCATACCAAGGAGCTTGGAGCCTGCTCTGGAGGTTCAAGCGGTGAGATCAGACCTGCACATCGGCACGGGAAAACCAAGAGGCTGGCAGCAAGGACACCAAAAGTGGCCTCACACAATTGGTCCAGAAGGTGGTGACAGACAATAAAGGCACAGGGATGGAGGCAGTAGGACAAACAGACAGTGATTTCACACATAAGGAGAAAGAATAGCTCCTGAGTCCTATGACATCTTTCTGGCACCACATTACCTATTTGTTCCGCCTGGGTACCTATATGTCAACATTACAGAAAAATATCAGCATGTAGTAAGTAGAGGGACTTCTAGTGGTCCCACTTTGCTACCTCTTGGGTAATATCCACCCTCCCCATGCCTTCCAGCTCCCACAGCCACCAAGGAACATAGCTTCCTCATTGTTAGTTACAGTCACCACGTCACCAGTGACTGACTGATGCTGTCTACACAGTCCCACGGCTCTAGCACACTAAGACCAGACACTGCTTTCCTACAGCGTAGCTCTGTCCTACACTCGTATGAGATGACTGGCGAGCCCCAGATCACTACTGCACTGTACTCTATAAGGTTTTTAAGGTCATGTGGCAAGGAGCTCAGGGAATGGTATAAGCTAAGAATGGCGTGAGTAGGACCAACTGGTAGAAGAGTTTTCAAGAGCTGGTTGATGTCTTCCGAACCAGAAGCAGTGCTCAGACAGGCTAGTTATGGAACAGGACTGGGATACTGAAGCCTCAATTCAACCCTGGTATGTAAGGCTTGGGGCCACTCCCAACTCTGGCTGGTCATGGACATGTGCCATGAGGAGCAGACATGTGGGCCAGGCCATGGGAAACCACAGCACCAACCTTCTTCACAATGCGCCCACACCTAGGCTGGCCACATGATTCAACAACATGCCGTGTGGATTCCTACTGCTTTATTGGGCTGGAGACTAGAAGAAGACATGAAAAGGAACTAACATATTTATAGCCCCCAACTCTTCCGCCTTGAAAAATGACTGCTTTACCCAGCGCCAGCCTCACCCACAAACTACTCTTTCATCGGTTCCCATGATACGGATCCTGTGCTGCCTCCCTCCCCACAGCTCTCATGCTGTTCAGGAAAAGCGTCCTGTGATTGTAACAGGAAAACAGGTACCGTTCCCCTAACTGATGCCCCAGCATGCACCAGCAGGACACCTTCCTCCAAAATCCTAAAATACGATGACTTCAAAAGCTGCTAACGTGGACACCTCTGGACAGTCACTGCCAGTGTGCGCAAGTGAAGCTCAGATAACACAACCGCGACTCAAGCCCTGGCCAGACACAGACGTCACCTGCAAGAGCAGAGTGCCAGGCGCAGGGCTTTTGTGCAGCCACGGTCCTTAAGAAAGACCATCTCCTCAAACACTCAGCTGCCCTCAACTCTGCCACCCTCCAGCTCATGACTGAGAAGAGCTGCCAGATCCAAAAGGCCTCTGCCAGCCAGCTACACACCAGACAGAAATAATCCCAAGACAAGGAAGACGTCAGACTTGTGATGGTTTTATCAACAGAAAGCAGTTCTTTCCCGGCAGTGGACATGGCATGTGGCTGCTGCATGGGTCCCCAGGATTTTGTATCCCCAGCTCTGCCTCCAGCTCCCCTGTGAGCAGGGGAGAACGTATTTCCAGACTCGCATGCAACATCTCCCATCCTGTGTGCTTTCTCCAGTGTGACCCCAGCACTCCTTCCACAGAGAGGAGGTCTAAGTCAGGCTAGCTGAATCTGGCTGGGTTTGATACTCACTACTACATCAGAAAAAAAATGATGCTGCTTCTACCTCATTCACTGAACACTTGTGCTTGCAGCCCTGAGCTACCATGCAAATCCAAGAGCCCTGAAACAGGGAGGCCCTGGGGGGTTGTCTGCAGGGACCCCACCGTCCTCTTCTTCAAGGCCTCCCTGACCAAGAACCATCCAAACGGGCTGCTGACTCCTGCCTCTGGGCCTTCATGCCTTCATTCTGACCTTCATGTCTTCCCACCTGAGGCCCCAGACACTGAGAAACATGGACGACCCCTTTCCAGATTCCTGACCCAGTGTGTCTATGAGCATAATAAAAAGGTTCTTGTTTGAGGTAGTTTATTAGGAAACAATAGTAATGAAAAACAGCAGGTGACAAATGTGTGACACCAGTCAAATCTGCTGCTACCAGAGGATTCTTGCAAACAGAATTTTTAATAATGGAAAAGTTACCTTTTCTGAGCACTTACTTTGGGCCAGCATTGTACCCTAGTGCTTACATGTGTGGCTTCATTTCACCCTCATGACAAGGCTATTAATTGACGGTAGGGCCATCCTCATTCACAGAAGAGGAAATAGGTTCAGGAGTTGAGAGCACTGCCCAAAACCTGATCTGCCTGGCTGGGGTCCGACAGCACAGCACCGCTCTATATGCTCTAGCCATGTAGTGAGAAGGATCTGCTTCCACATGGAAGACTCGCCTACTTGGGAGTATGGTTTTCCTGTTCAATTTTCTATGTCTGGTTATTTCCTAAAGAAACAACAACACTGGGCCGGAGGATTAGCTCAGTGGCTCCGACGCCTGCCTCACAAGCGCAAGGTCCTGAGTTCAATCCCCAGAAACCACATACAGTGCTGGGCATGGAGACTCACACCGACCAACAATCAATACCACATACCACAGTGCCGGGTGTGGTGGCTCACACCTGTAATACCAGCACTTGAGAGGCAAAGACAGGAGGTTTGCTGAGTTCGAAGCTTGCCTGGGCTACACAGTGATCCCAGAGCCAGCACGAACTACAAAGCAAGACCCTGTCTCAAAAAAACAAAAAAGAAACAACAACACTGTCTCCTAAACATGAGCAAACCCCTGGTCCAACTGAGCCGAGGCAGGCCTCCTTCCCAGGAAGATCAGGCCTATGACCCACCCACTTATGATCAAACCTTCCTGAGTTGTTTTTTTTGAGACAGGGTCTCGCTTTGTAGTTCAGGCTGGCCCCTCAGCTAGCTCACTTTGTAGCCCAGGCAAGCCTGGAACTCAGCAATCCTCCTGCCTCTGCCTCCCTAGTGCTGGGATGACAGGCGTGAGCCACCATGCCCCGAAATGTCACACATTCTTTAAAGCCTAACTCCTCCATCAACTCTTCCAGGGAATTCGATCTTCTCTAGGACCCCAAATTGTGTATCTCTGGCACGCTATACCACATGGCACCATACTCATCCAGTTGTTTGGGTGTGCTTACTACACAGGATGACTCCCAGGAACAGAAAGAATGGAATGGAAGTGACGTCTTTATTACGTATATGATAAATGTATCATATTTCCTACAGCATCTACAGTACAAGCGTGGGCACATCCAATTCTTAAAGAGACCTGCTGGGTAATTAAACTGGTTGAGAATCATAACCCACACAAAGGCAAACATTCCAGGCTCTGTGGCCTGCCCTTCACTCAGGGCATCAGCAAAGAGAAAGCATCTGAGGGCAGAGGAGGAAGCAGCCGCACCCACCACAGATACCACCTTCCTCCCATCACCCTGCAGCCAAGGAAGCCCACACCACAGAGGGCTCAAAACACTGGGTGGTGCCATTCTGAGCCTCAAAACCTTAATTGCCCCAGAAAGCTATGAAACATAGAGTAAAGTTTCTTATGAATCACTCTCAAACTCTCTACCTAAGAGCAGGGAGGGACCAAGCCCAGGCACCTCCTCAGGCTAAGACTGGCTTTGCTCTGACTCACTGTCTTTCAGACCATGCATTGGGTGCCTTCCTAGTTCCTTCCTCAAACCTCATGGCCTAATAGCAAGGAAGAGAGGGTTGTTCCCGAACCTCCCCAACCCACCTCCAAGCACTGTGTGGCAAGTCTCTCCCCAAGAGCCTGAGCTGTCTCACCAAGGTTTGGCAAATTCAAAAACACAGACTCTTCAGGAAGTGCACCTTGGTTTCCAAGAAGGAGCTGATGTGTTCCGTCCCTCCCGGGAAGGGAGACCTAAGAAACTTACCCTGAATGCTTCTGAGGAAATGCTCAAGTTCCTTATTCTGGGGCCCTGGGATGAGACAAGATGCCAGAATACCTCCTTTTGCTTGAGCAGGGACATTTTTACTCTCTTTGGAAGGTCACTTTTGGTCACTTTCCTACTCCCAGTCTCTCCTATACTAAACTGCAGATAAAGCACCAAATACTTATTTATGAGGCATCTAAAATTGGCCAGACTCATGGCCTAAACAAGCTGGAGTCAGGCTAAAATGAAGCATAAGTGTCACACGCGAAGGACCCAGACAGAACTGCTTCCAGCCAGGCAGAATGGCCAAGACAGTATCCTAAAATATATAAAAACTAGTCCAGCTCTTTTTTTTTCTTCAGCACCCACAGGTCCATAACAACATTTATTCAAATTCCCCCTCTTAATCTCTGTCATTGTCCATAAAGAAGCTCCTAAATTTCATACTCAAAACTCCTCTTAAGAGTGTTTCTGCCAGACCAAGTCATTCAAAAGTCATTTTGAGCCACAAAAGTTTACAAGTTCCAGAAGCAACAAAATCAACATTCTCACTGTGAAGAAAGAGGAGGACAGGTGTGTGTGTGTGCTGTCTGTGTGTCTGTGTGTGTGTGTGTGTGTCTGTGTGTGTATGTCGGCGGATGGGTGCATCTGGCAGTGGACACAGGCAGCACCCAGAGTGGCCTAGTCACCTCCAAGGTGACGTGGAACAGAAAGCTGTGACTCTGAATGACCACATGGTGTCTGCTACTCACAAATATGCCTAAACCTTTTTTAAATTTTCCTTTTCTTTTTGGTTAAAAAATGCTAAGTTATATGAATAATAATCTGTGAATTTATCTGAAGTCTATATATACTTCCTTTGTTAAACAAAAGCAAAGCTACAAAATAAACCAAGAGCCCACCATAGTGGAGCCCAACTTTTGGACACAGACATGGTTCAGGATCAACAGTAACCAGAAGCAAAGCGAAAGTTCAAATGGCGCTTTTGGAGAAGGCCTAGAGAAAGGGGAAGCGAGAAATTAGCTCTTAGGTCTGGCACATTTTAGGACCCTGAGGTCCAGAGCTACCAGAATCCTCCTAAGGACCCCACGTGGTAAATTCCAGATGTGGGAGTGAGCTACCAAACAGAGACCCCATGATGAGGCTGCAGTCCAAGCCTAGAGCCCGGACTACAGTGAGTCGAGGGTCTCTGCCCTGATGAACAAGTTGCTAGGGGAAGGTCTCCTATTGTATTTGTTACCCCAAGAGCAGGAAGACCACAACTCAGGTACTGTAGAGCCTGGATTCACATTCTGGTTCTACTCTTCTCTAGCTATGTGTTTGTGGGTGAAGCATTAAACCTCTCCAAGCCTCAGTTTCCTCTGCTGTCAAATGGGAACACTGCCACCTTTGCCTATACTATAGCGGATATGTCCTGATTTAAATACAGTCCTAAACCATCAAATACAAAATATGATACATATCCTTCCCCACAGCACATCAAAGAAAATGAAGGGGGCTGGAGATTTAGCTCACTGGTTCCAGTACCTGCCTAGCAAGCACAAGGTCCCTGGCTCGATCCCCAGTAGATGCTTCATGCCCACCGGCAATCAGTACCACATACCACAAATGCCAGATTTGGTGGCTCCCACCTGTAATCCCAGCACTCGGGAGGCAGACACAGAAGGATTGCTGAGTTCAAGGCATGCCTAGGCTACATAGTGAGCTCAGGGCCAGCCTGAACTACAAAGCGAGACCCTGTCTCAAAAAACAAAAGATAAAGAAGACATGCAGACTCCACTCTCATATGTTAACCTTGGCAGCTACACCTCGTGGCCTTGATTCGTCTATGGGGGATACAGCCTCCTCCATTATTATGTGGCAGAGAAAGGGATAGGGGTGCTAAAGGAAATAATATCCCTGTGAGACTCAGGAATCCCACATTAGCATCCCCTCGGGAATTCACTCAACTTCTCCTGAGCACAGCTATGAGGTGCTGTAAGTTTTATCTGCTATCAGTAAGCTCAAAACACAGGTAAGGTGAATGACTGAAAACTAAAGCTCCTCACTGTTCTGCTAGCTATGGTCCTTTCTGCTTCCTCTCAGAATCTGGAAAGTTAATGGAATCCAGACAGCACGTACACCGTGACTGCACCTGTGAGAGGAGATGAGGTGTGCAGGCCAAGAGAGAAGAACCAACTGTGGAGGAGGACCCAGCTGGGACCGCACCCTGAAAGCGGGGCAACTTCTTTCTTCAATGATGCTTCTTCCCGTTAAACTGCTCTGTCAGGCACACTGCTTACAAACAGTCACAAGGATTGGCGGGGAAAGGTCTTAGGTGTAAGATCAATCACTGCCATCACTGCCCTGCTTTGAGTCTGTCTCTAAGGGAAGTGTGGATAGTCAGAGTCCAGAGCCGGGCAGGTCCAGACGTAAACTTCAGGTTTTCTGGTAGACATACTACTCTAACAATCACCTTCTAGTGCCCAAGACTTCTGGAAAGTTTCGTATATCCTGAATTGGATATAGAAAAAGCAAGGCCTCAAACAGAACAAATGAAACTCATCTGAGTTTGAGGGGGTGTGCTGGTATATGCCTGTAATCCCAATACTTTGGGAGGCTGAGGCAGAGAAATCACAAGTTTCAGCCCAGCCTGGGCAATTCAGGAACTTAGAAAGCCCCTGTCTCAAAATAAAACATAAGCTAGAGATGTAGTTCAGTGTAAAGGCCCTGTGTTCCATCTGAAATATCATACAAAGAAAAGGGGGAGAAGTGAGGCCAACAATAAAGGAAACTAGGGGTAAAAAAGGCAAAGGTTTCTTAGCAACACTGGAGTCGCTATCAAATACCTGGACTGCTATATGCAAAGTCCTATAAATATGGGCCTGGGATTTAGCTCAGTGGTTTCAGCATCTGCCTTGCAAGTACAAGGTCCTGAGTTCAATCCCCAGTAACCATGAACCACAATGCTGGGTGTGGTACCTCACGGCTGTAATCCCTGCACTCTGTAATCCCAGAGGCAGGAGGACTGCTGTGAGTTCAAGGCCAGCCTGAACTACAAAGTGAGAACTTGTCTCAAAAAAAAAAAAAGTTCTATATTATATCCTATATTATTTTATATTATAAATGATGTGAGCAGGGAGGGGAAAAGTAATGAGCAGGAGAAGACAAAAGTAAAAGGAGTAATACCCATGATATCAAAAATCCTATGGCTAAAAATTTTTTGAAGAAAAAAATAACAAAGTAAAAAAAGAAATCCTATTGACAATCTTATGTTTTCATAGAGAAAAAAATTTTCAAAGGAAACAAAAACTTAATTGCATTGGCTTCTTACAACTTTGGGTGAAAGGAGATTGACACTTTTTTTTTTTTTTTTTTTTTTGAGACAGGATCTTGCTTTGTAGGCCTGAGCTCACTATGGAGCCCAGGCAAGCCTTGAACTCAGCAATCCTCCTGCCTCTACCTCCCGAGTACAGGCCTGTGCTACCACCCCTGGCACTGTGGTATGCGGTATTGATGGTTGGTGGGCGTGAGTCATCACGCCCAGCATTGCATGTGGTTACCAGGATCGAACTCGGGGCCTTGTGCTTGTGAGGCAGGCACTGGAACCACTGAGCTAAATCTCCAGCCCTCCTTGACATTTATTTATATTTCAATGTGGTACCATTTTAACATGTGTTTGTCTTATATTTTACATTATTTAAATCTGTAGCACAATCAGGGAGGATAATTAAACACCAAAAATGCAAGTACAAAACAAAATATACAAAAGTACAGCACAGAATGTGACCTAAATACTATGGGAGCAAATGTAGTGGCTGGAATTATAATCATGGTGGTCAATATACTGAGCACTTGCAAGTGTCAGGCACTGCTAAGAGCTTCACATGGATTATCTTCTTTATCCTGTCAGATGATATAGATGGCATTTTAACTATTCCCAGTTCAAATCTGCAAAACCTAAGGCACAGAAAAATAACATCAGTTGCTCAAGGTCCTCAGCTAACAAGTAAGAGACCTGGACAGGGTGCAACCCAGCTTTACCCAGAGCTCAGGTGACTCAGAAAAGGGACTCAAGGGGCCGGAGGGTTAGCTCAGTGGTTCTGGCGCTTGCCTCGCAAGCGCAAGGTCCTGAGTTCAATCCCTGGTAACCACATATAATGCTGGGCGTGGAGACACGCCCACCAACAATCAACACCGCATACCACAATGCCGGACGTGGTGGCTCACGCCTGTCATCCCAGCACTCAGGAGGCCGGGACAGGAGGATTGCTGAGTTCTCGGCGGCTTGCCTGGGCACCATAGTGAGCTCAAGGCCAGCCTGAACTACAAAGCGAGACCCTGTCTCAAAAGCAAAAAAAAAAATGAAAAGGGACTCAAGCCTAGATGTGGGCTACAGGGAAAAAGATTGGGACAGGGACCACGTGGGGAGGAGGTATGTACAGGAAAAGACTCGGTGCTGTATAAAAGAGGGTACTATAACACAGAGAAGGGAACAGAGCAAATGGCCACTCGACCTCCAAGAAAAGATCATGAGACAAAATAAGAGCCCTTCAGCCCACCTTGATAGTTCAATCTTTTTTTTTCTTTTTCTTTTTTTTTTGAGACAGGCTCTCACTCAGGCTGGCTCTGAGCTCACTATGTAGCCCAGGAAAGCCTTGAACTCAGCAATCCTCTTGCCTCTGCCTCCTGAATGCTGGGATTACAGGCATGAGCCACCACACCCAGCATTGTGGTGTGTGGTACTGATTGGTGGTGGTTGTGAGTTACCAGCCCAGTATTGTTGTATGTGGTTACCTGATCGAACCAGGAACCTTGCATTTGCTAGGCAAGCACTGGAACCACTGAGCTAAATCTCTGGCCCTGATATTTCAGTCTTAAAAGACACCATACAACAAGAATGCTGAGCAACTATGAGGAGGCCAGCAGAGCTGTGAAAACTGGCCCCTGGATTGAGCCCAGAGCCCAGGGCTGCAACAGAGAAGGAGGGAGAGGTCTTGTCTTCCTTGGGGCAAAAGCATGTTAATTATCTGGGACAGCCAGAGTCACAAACTGGCCAGCTATCCCACTCAACCAGGCCAGAGGCCCTAACAGACAGGACAGGACAGGACAGGACAGGACAGGACAGGACAGGACAGGACAGGACAAGAGCAAAAGCTGAGTCCAGAGGCTGTGAGAGGCACCGGCACCTCCCACAAAAGGCCCATGCCACTTCAGCAGAAATAAATCTGCCCATTTAAGTGGGAGGGGAAAAAATACAGCTATGGCTGGCTGGCTTGGGACAAAATCCTCCAAGCACTTTAAAAAGTGAAACCCAACCATAACCTAAGTACACCTCAAGGAACAAGGGACAGGAAGATGTATCTCCTATTCCTTGAAAGATGGAAAAAAGCACAGGATCGTTTATTGAATGCGTTGCCTGAGCGATGCTTGGCCTGAAGCATTTCATCCCACACTAATTAGAAACAACACTTCTCTTCTCTGCATTGTCCCCATTTTAGAGGTATGACTCCTGAAGCTCCAGGAAGCTAACCAGAGGCCGAGGGCCAGATGTTCTAGAAGTGAGGCACTTACATTCAAGTCCGTCTGCCTCTTGAGCTAGTGTCTGTCCCAAGATACTGCACGGACTCACAGACCACCCTGAAGGGGGAAGATGCTTTCTTCACAGATCATAACTTCCAAACTTTCTTTTCTAAAAGCAAAAGGTCTGAGGTAGTAGGAGGAAAAGAAACGTGCAACCCGTAGCTTTCAGTATGTCTAATTTCTGCGCCACTCTCTTATTATGCCCTATAGGGGACACCAGGTTTTCATGCAGTTCTGTTCGTGAGTGGGGACAGAGAGGAACAGAACCAAATCCTCTAAGCGGCCTTGTGCCCCATCTGCAGAAGCCCTACTGTGATTCAGAAAAGTGGCCAAGAGGTTTCTGTGAGTGGAAACAGCGGCAAAGCTCTGAGACACCTGATGGCCCTTGCTCAGCAACAAGGACAGAAATGGCATTCGATGCAGGAGGTAGTTTGTCCTTGGTCTGTTGTGAGGCCCTGTCACAGTCCACGTGACTGGAGCATCTTTTCCAAGCAATGCCATCTGTCACTGTGCGAGCAGCAGTGGGGGGTGGAGCACCTCAGGCTCCTCTCAACTGTCTCCATTAAACCACTCAGCAGAGTCTCTTTCAGAAGACCTAGCTCTCCTTCGAGAACAATCCTGGAAGGAGACTCTGGGCACCCTGCAGCCTGACACACTATGGCAGGCGAACCGGGCCGTCCACACTTCGCTGCACACACCCAGGTTCATGCTTTACGTCCTGGACAGACCTCAGACACCATCTCAAACCTCTCAATTCCACAGCTGAGGAAGCTGAGGTCCAGGGAGATCACAAGGTGCAGATCACAGGTGTAGATCACCGCGCCACTCAGTGCTCAGAACCACACTGGGCCTCCACTCCTTACTCGGCCCAGGCCATCCCTTAAGCAGGTGCCAAGTTAAATTCTAACTCCCCTGAGACCTGGATTAATAAAAGCTACAATGAACCACATACAAAGATTCCAGGACATAAACAGGTCATTTTATTTTGTTTGTATTGTTTCTGAGACAAGGTCTTGCTGCATAGTTCAGGCTGGCCTCAAACTCATGGCAATCATCCTGCCTCAGCATCCTGAGTGCTGGGATTACAGGCATGCACCACCACCCTCAGTTTCCAACCTTACTACACAAGAGGTTCTGTAAGAGGCTCTTGGGGTACTGAAGGGGAATTCCAAGTAAAGAGCTATGCTCCCCAGATCTGGAACAGAAGGTACATCTTTCTGACTCCATCATACCCCTGCCATCAACCAACCCTGACTTCCCTATAGGAAAGGGGAAGCCCTACGTAAAGAAGCAGAAAATTTTCCAAAAGACATGCAGAAAAAAGAGAAAGGCCAGCTTTCATCTCCATAGAAATCCTGAAGCCCCAGCCTTGCCTGTGAGTAATGACAGGGCCACAGGCTACCTGCAAAAGTGGTCATTACTAGCTACTGCCAGGTTTGCTGGGGGAGCAAGGTGAGGAAGGAAAGATGTGCATTTAACTTAAGACACAGGAGCTCCAATCAGAGGAAGCAAAGGCAAAAGGAAAGGCACTCGAGGTTTATCTGGAAATCAGAGTCCATATGCCACATGGAGTCCTTGTGTTGGGCTGAATTTCCTAGGACTTTTTTCCCTGCGAAGAGCTCATAGCATAGAACCCTTCCTAAGGTCCTTCATACGCACAACCTGTTCCAACACAAGCTCTGTCAGTGCCTAGATGCCGCCTAAATGGAACTACTTCCTGGCCTGTTTTGTCAGAGAAGCCCCCGAAAGGACCAAACAGGAAGGAAAGGCAGGCAGGGCTTGCACAGGAGCGGCCCTTTTGAAAAAAAGGTAAAGTTCCCACGCAGAAGTCAGTTCCTTGGGGATCTGTCTCCATGGTTCCTCAGATCTACCAACCGCAGGATAGGATGGGGGCAGAAGAATCCAAAGGGAACACCAAGATGACCCTTGGCCTGTCCACAGGCCAGCGTCAGGGACCTCAGGCCTGCTGGTCTCTGCCTAGAACCTCGAACCCCTCCTCAGCTTTTCCTCGCCGCTCTGTCTCATGATTTCCTCTTCCTCCCTTTAGATGGCATCTGACACAAAACTTCCTCAGGAAATCCTTCCGTTATATCCTTGCTGATCCATGTCCCCTCAACCATCCCCTCATGGCACCAACCTTGCCCCTTTGCAGCACTGGCTACCATCTTCATTGTTTTGTTTTATTTTTCTTTTCTGTCAATAGTAGAGATACTGCTAAATTTCATTCACTGACAGTACATTTCATTCCAACTTCAATCCCTTTTTGAGACAGGATCTTGCTAAGTCACTAAGTTGCCTGGGATGGGCTCGAACTTGCAACCCTGCCTCAGCCTCCCCAAATGCTGTGATTACAGGCCTGTGTCACCATGCCTACACACTCCTGACTTTACTTTTTTTTTTTTTTTTTTTTTTGAGACAGGGTCTTGCTTTGTAGTTCGGGCTGGCTCTGGGCTCACTATGTAGTCTAGGCAAGCTTCGAACTCAGCAATCCTCCTGCCTTTGCCTCCCGAGTGCTGGGATTACAGGCGTGAGCCACCACGCCCGGCACTGTGGTATGTGGTATTGATGGCTGGTGGGCGTGAGTCTCCACGCCCAGCATTATATGTGGTTTCCAGGATGGAACTCAGGACCTTGAGCTTGCAAGGCAGGCGCCGGAACCACTGAGCTAACCCTCCGGCCCGTGACTTTACATTTTAGTGTGGCATTTTACAATCCCGCTCCTTCTCCCTCACCCCACAGAAAGCTCGTGGAGGGCAGGGCCTGTGTCTGTGTGTGCTTACTGTTGTGTTCCTAAAACCACACGCCCAGCTTCAATATGAAAGAGCCATGGGCTGGGTGCAAATATAAGCTCCAGGCTTCAATTCTCAGTACTGCAGGGGTTGGGAGGGACCAGGGCTCCCAGCCCACATTAGAGGTAGGAGACAAAACAGAACCTGCGTGTCAGACTTCGGCCTCACCGGCACCTCCGTGGAGTCAAGGTCACCTGGCTGGCTGTTTGCTTCTTCTAGCTTTATTCACTTATGTATTTATTTAGGGTTCTCTGAACTTTATTCACAGAAAATGCTTCTCATCAAGTGAACACTCTGAGACCAGGTAACCTTGGGTATAACCACCTACGTAGCCAACAGATAAATCAATTCTTTGGGCCCCGGTACACTTCTGCACAGAAAACTCTTCAAAATACATCTGTCATCTTCCAACTAATAGGAACTTACAGAAGAATGTGAAGAAGCCCTGTGAGAAAATCATGGAGACTACAGAGTCAGCACTGTTGGAAGTACCTCATGCAAAAGTCATTGCTCTACCTCTTGAAAAAGATGGGGATTTGGTTCCTTCAGCTGTCACCCAGATCGATTCTGGGAAGTTTCTATGGCTTATTTTATTCATCTACAGGAAAAACTGCTTTCAGGGCTACTTCCATCTTTTTCTAGACCTGTCTAACGCCACATTGCCTTTGCCAGGGTACCTACACCTCACTGTTTCATCCACAGGCAGGAACGCGGGGCCTTCATCAACAGCCCTTTCCCTAAGGGCTGCTCCTATGCGAGCCCTGCCTGCCTTTCCCTCCTGTTTGATCCTTTTGGGGGGCTTCTCTACAGCCACATGCCCAGGAATGAAGTGCTAGAGTGGAACCAACCCAGCAGCCACAGTCAGCAAACTCTCAGCCATCAAAAACCCAGGGGCTAGAGATTTAGCTCAGTGGTTCTGGTGCCTACCTCGCAAGCGCAAGGTACTGAGTTTGATCCCCAGTCACCACATACAATGCTGGGCATGGTGACTCACACCCACCAGCCATCAATACCACATACCACAGTGCCAGGCGTGGTGGCTCACACCTGTAATCCCAGCACTCAGGAGGCAGAAACAGGAGGATTGCTGAGTTCATGGCTTGCCGGGGCTACATAGTGAGCTCAGGGCCAGACTGAACTACAAAGCGAGACCCTGTCTCCAAAAAAAAAAAAAAAAAAACCCCAGGCAGGAGCAACCAGCCCACGTACACTCCAGGCTTAGGCTAACAGTGCCAAGCAGCCTGGGGGCAAGGGCACAGCTGCATGACCGCAGCAATGCCCTCATGAGAACTTCCAGTGGACCTCTGCAGAGGGGGTCCCAAGTCAACCACCATCCACCACCCCGCTCTATTCTATCAGCAATAAAATTAAGAGGGCCGGAGGGTTAGCTCAGTGGTTCCAGTGCCTGCCTCACAAGCGCAAGGTCCTGAGTTCAATCCCCGGTAACCATATATAATGCTGGGCGTGGAGACTCATGCCCACCAGCCATCAATACCACATACCACAATGCCAGGCGTGGTGGCTCATGCCTGTAATCCCAGCACTTGGGAGGCAGAGACAGGAGGATTGCTGAGTTCGCGGCGGCTTGCCTGGGCTACATAGTGAGCTTAGGGCCAGCCTGAACTACAAAGCAAGACCCTGTCTCAAAAAGCAAAAAAAAAAAAAAATTAAGAATGAGTGACTTGAAATCCAGTGGAGATATGGGGAGGAGATAAATTAAATATTAACAAAATTTGGATGCTATGGCCCAGTGGGCAGAATAAGATTATTCCTAATTGTTTAAAACTAAAGTACTAGAGAGCCACACAAAATAATGCAGTAAGATACCCAGGCTGTGCCACAGCAGCATGTGGGCAAGGACAATGCAATGCTTAGGGACACAAGCGGACAGTACACTGGGGTCAGCAGAGAAGCACACCTCAAATAATACATTTATTAGTATATTGTTAGGAATAAATGCATATATAAATGCATAGAAAAACTGGAAAACACCCTGTTTTCTCATTTGTTTTTCTGTCTTTTCTAGTCTAGGTGCTACCAAAACAAGCACTCTGTGTTGTCTAAGAGAAGGAAAAAAGTTATTTATACTAAAAGTAACAACTTCTTCCCTTTTAAGTCTTTACATTTTTCCACAGCCGTTACATAGTATCTCAGTTTTACTAATTTAAGTTTTTTTTCTTTTGGCAGGACTGGGACTATAACCCAGAGCCTTGTATATGCCAGGCAAATACTCTTCTACTGAGCTACACCCCAGTCCAATTAATTTACCTTTTAATGGACCTATTAAACTCTTGTTCTGCCAAAAGCCTTTATGCCACCTTCCCTACTATACACAATCCTGAAATCCATCTGCCTATCGCAAAAAAGACAACCAACCTTTCCACTAAGAAACTGCTGCTCATCAGTGCTTTTGCTAACAATCCAGTCACTGAGTTTCCCCACTTTATAGAGCAAGGAGACATAAGTCCATTTTTATAGACAGTGGCTTTTTATAAGGAGTTTTAAGATATGCAGTTTAAATTAATGATGTAATGTGGTAAAGTAACATACACCATTAGTTATGCCAGGGGTCCGAACTCTGAACTTGTTTGGTCGTATGATGCTAAACATCTAAGGTAACAGTTTCCCTAAACTACAGTCAACATTAAGATTCCATGGCAAGACTGCTGGCTGCTCCCCTACCTGCCATGTTCCTCCTGGGTAACTGACCCTTAGTGGGGCTCACACCATTCCACATCCAGGTCTCTGCTCCCCAGTCTCCTCTCAGGCAGAAAGCCATGCCCATGTAACCATGTCCTGCTCACCAACTAGTGCAAGCAAGTATGGTGTACTGAACCTCTTGGAAGTTAATGGTCAATCATCAGAAACAGTGTTTTCTTTGCCTCTTGCTTTTCCTCAAGCCTACACTGCTCTAGGATCGGATTATCAGGTCTCCAGTAGCCATCTCAGACCCAAAGGGGACAGAGAATGCAAGCCGAGCTCATACGGAAATGATGGAATAAAGAACAGAACTCTGGGACCCCTGGTGAGGACACCGGGGGAGTTACCCTAAAATCTGCCAGACCTCTTTCCAAACATAAGTAAATGTGGACCTTATTTCAGACACTTTTTTTCATTTCTTAGAATATGTAGTCAAACCTAAATATACTGCAGATTATATATCAACATAGGATACTTATGCCATACATATTTCATTGTCAATAAATAGCAAATGACTATTTTAAGTAGGTGACCAGAATAATACAAATTTTTTTTTTGAGACAGGGTCTCGCTTTGTAGTTCAGACTGTCCCTAAACTCAGTATGTAGCCCAGGCTATACTTGAACTTATGGCAATCCTCCGGCCTCTGCCTCCTGAGTGCTGGGATTACAGGTGCAAGCCATCACACCCAACACTGTGGTTTATGGTATCAGGGATTGCACTCGGGACCTTGAGCTTGCCAGGAAGATGCTAGAACCACTGAGCTAACTACCCAACCCCCAGAATTTTTTTTTTTTTTTTTTGGTGGTACCTGGGATCAAACTCTGGCCCTTGTGCTTCCATGGTAGGTGTGGTACCACTTGAGCTAAATCTCCAGCACTGAATAATATAATTTTTTATAAATCACTTTTTACTAAGACTTTGTAACTAACCATTAAATGTTTATCACCAGTTACTTTCTCTTTCCCACAAAGACAGCCCTCCTACATTCATACTCTTTCTGTAAGAGTTCAAAGTCAACTAACATATGTAGTTCCTAGTATATGCTCTCCCTAACGGGTTAGTGACCAAAATCTAACTCTCTAGCCCCCCCAGATAAACACCAAAGCAGGACAGAGTCCCCAAATACTACAAGACACAAAGAAGTTATTACCCCCAAGCTGCAGACAATAGGCAAAAAAACGATCTTCAAATCATGCACACACTACAACAGAACAAGAATGACTATGTTGTCATGCTCATACTGACACACATGATCCAAGACACACATCCACCCACAGACTAATATCAAGGCACTTCCCCAACTTACCTGTAAGATTTATGGCCAAATCAACCTCAACATCAACTACATAGTCCAATGTACCACGCACGTTTCTGAACACATCATTTTTTTCCCCCTTTTCTTTGGTGGTACAGGGGGTTGAGCCCAAAGCCATTCTGCACTGAGCCCTGTTCATTTTCTAATTTGAGACAGAATCTCACTAAACTGGCCATGAAGAACTTGCAATCCTCCTGCCTCAGACTCTTACAGTTTTGGATTATGGATATGTACCACTAAGCCAATCTTCTGCTGTATCTTGAAAAGGTCCCTTAAAATACTGCCTTGTGTAGAAATCAATCAGTGGCACAACACAGTAGCCGACAGACTACCCCTGAACCCCAGCAATCCTACTTTCCACTTTTAGATAAAGATTATTATCTCTGGGACAGGAGATTTAGCTCAGTGGTTCCAGTGCCTGCCTCACAAGCGCAAGGTCCTGAGTTCGATCCCAGTAACCACATACAATGCTGGGCATGGTGACTCATGCCCACCAGCAATCAGTACCACATACCACAGTGCTGGACATGGTGGCTCACGCCTGTCAGCCCAGCACTCAGGAGGCAGAGACAGGAGGATTGCTGAGTTTGAGGCTTGCCTGGGCTACAGAGTGAGCTCAGGGCCAGCCTGAACTACAAAGCGAAACCCTGTCTCAAAAAAAAAAAAAAAAAAAAAAAATTATCTCTGGGATAAGAGTGATATTCCAGTTCTCTAACTTCTTCTACAAAAAAGTTTTGCTAAGGGAACTTTTTCTTCACAAGAATCTAGAGTTCCAAAGATGAATTTGTAAAGGGTAAAACTTTATACACTAGCTTGAAATTACACTCAAATTTGAAACTTCATCAAAGAAATAACAGACATTTACAATTCTATTACCTTAGCTAGATTTTGTAAATAGGCTCAATTATGTAACATTACAGCACTAGGCCTGGTTCTCCCAGCATGGTAAGGATGTTTAAGAGAAAGAAAACTTCATTTCTACCAATACATCTGCTGCTTCTCACCCACTATCCAAAACCGTCTCCAGATAAAAGTGTTCTGAAGAAATGTCAGACGTGGTGGCTCACGCCTGTAATCCCAGCACTCGGGAGGCAGGGACAGGAGGATTGCTGAGTTTGAGGCTTGCCTGGGCACCACAGTGAGCTCAGGGCCAGCCTGAACTACAACACGAAACCCTGTCTCAAAAAAGCAAAAAAAAAAAAAAAAAAAAAAAAAAAAAAAAAAAAAAAAAAAAAAAAAAAAAAAAAAAAAAAAAAAAAAAAGTGTTCTGAAGAGGTCACCAAAAGTGAGCTTAGTTAACACATTTAAAGAATAGAATTCTGGATGACAGACAATAATAATCCCATGATAAAGAGATAAAATAATGGTGAGGAAATAAAGAGATTTTGTTTTATATAATTTAAATCCTCATATGTATCATATATAGAACACATATATAATATTCCAAACTCTTACAAGGTGAAAGTTTTCTATTATTAAGGAAGCAGAGCATCCAGTAGATATAAAGGCAACATAAGTTATTTTAAATTGGAAACTATATTTTTCTCTCTTTAAAATACATATCTTTAAAAATGTCTACAAGGATACATCCTATGTTCTCTTTAAAAAAAACAATCCAGTTAATTCTCTTTTCTGCTCTGCTTTCTAAAATAAAGATTACTTACATAATTTCAAAATGCATGTTTTTCAAAACGCATCTTTTGAAGTAAAGATTTACAATAGTACCAACAGAAAATTAGCCACACGTGAACAGTAGGGGCCAAAACACAGTCTGAAGGATTTCTGGGCTAAAGCTGAAGACACAGAGGAGTAACAACCCCGAGGCCCACACTGCTCCCAAAGTCCTTCACCTCAAATGCCTTCCTCTCTGGGAGAAGATATTCAATGTGCTTTTAAGTACATCCTCTCAGCAACTGTAACCTCACTACTGCCAGCTCAGGCAAGAGAGAGCACAAGTCATTTCACAAATGAAGCATATTCTAGTGCCTCTGATTCAGCCCCAGTGAAAGACTGAAGTCTCTACCAACTCACTAACACTTAATTATATCTAACACTGGCTTTACTGTCCAGTTTATAAGGTGTTTAACAAAAACAGTTGCTTCTCAGTTCCGTGCTATTAAACACCAGGTAGTTATGCAATTAATTAATACCACCCCTGGGCTACCAGGAGATCTGTAATACTACCAAGCCACATCACGCTCTCCAAATGGGCACTTGCATCAGGTTCCAGTTTAAACAATACGCTCCTCCTCTTCTGATGGTCCCTGCTCCACTGGGTACCTCCAGTTAAGGTGTTTAGGTAGAAGTTCGTTCAGGCAGTATCCTTCTAGGCATTTTTAAAGATATGTATTTTAGTGAGACAAAAATATAGTTTCCAATTTAAAATAACTTCTGTTAAAGTTTGCTTTACCTGCTATCCCACAAAGAGGAAAACCCCTTTTTGTGATTACATACACATTCCCTTTCAGTGGGAAAATCAATCTATATTTTTCTACAGAATATCAGAATTACACAGTACCAATTCTGCCTGCTCATATGAGTACAAAATTATCCTAAAGCTTCTCCGGTGCCTCATTCTTTCCTCCTACCATTTTTTCCTGCCACTCTATCTACCCCTGCATTTCCACTCAAGGAGAAAGCACTGTCAAACAATGCTCTCCTGGGAACCCCTCCTACTGAAGCTGGGGGCCGAGTGTTAAGCTGCTTGTGGCCCCCAGCCCAACTCTTCATACTCACTGTTGCTGGACTTCAGGTCGCGGTGGATGATGGGAACGATGGCCTCATCATGGAGGTAGTTCATCCCCCTGGCGATCTGCACGGCCCAGTTCACCAGAATGTCCGGGGGAATCCTTTTCCCAGACAATACTCTATTCAAAGGCCCTCCACGGGCAAACTCCATGACCAAGCAGAGGTTGGGTTCCTTCAGACATACCCCTCTGAGGGCAATGATGTTGGGGTGTTTCAGCATGGCGAAGAGCTTGGCTTCTTGGCGAACATTCTCTATGGTCTGGCTGATGTCTTCATCCGGGTCATAACGAGCTGCTTTCACAGCAACCTCATCACCTATCCAGAAAGCACGATAGACCTTCCCAAAGCCCCCAATGCCAATAATCTCTTCCAGGGTCAGCTCCGCAAAATCAATCTCTAACACTGAGAAACAAGAAAAAAGAAGCAAGTCAAAAATATCCTGAAAACATCACTGAACCGTCCACATACCTAAGTGTAAACATAGCAAATTGTCAGTTCACTGGGCTTTTCTCACTCCCCATTATAAACATGAAATGAATAGCAATCGTCAATAATTTCATTCCATTTCCACTTAGTGGCATCAGTACATATTCATAAAACAAACCCCAGTTGGAACCCAGGCTCAAAATCAACCATTTTAAGTAAAGAGAACCTCAAGGCGTCCTTTTTTGAGGTTTCTGCAGCTGTATTATGTATCTGGTGCTGAGACACACACAACCCAGAACCAAAGCAAACAACAGCCACACGGCAACTTGGGAAGAACTTCTGTACAAGTATGGCCAGAGCATGAAAGTCACTACGTCTCACAGCAAGGCGGGACTGTGAGCAACTGGGAAAGGGTTCTCCAGAGGGCATTTGAAACACACCCTAAAAACTGAGGGGAAGGTGACCTATCAGGTCATGAAGGCTTGAGATCCCCTTGAGGGCAAATCCAGACAGGGGAAGGACATGAGAAGGTATGATACACAGGGAAATACAGGGAGGCCATGTGGCTGCCTAGAGGTCAGGCCCAGGCCTTTCTGAGAGCAAACAGGTAAAGAAGTCTTGTAACTTTCATGAGGGGAATGTTGTTAGACCTACAATTTAGAAAGGATGCCAACTGTGGCAGCCACGTAGGAGATAACTGGAAAGACAGAGCTCCAATGACTGGCACGCTGAACTGGGCAACAGTGAATGTGGGGAAAGCTGGGTCACCCTGCGACTGACTTCCACTAGCACTTGCTGACTGAGACATCTAACACCAGCAAAGCTCCACCTCAGTCCCCAATGCTCCCAATGATGTCCCAACCCCCCTCATTCTTTTCAAATCCAGAGTTCAAATCTAAAGGATTGGACTAACGTTTGGAAATGCTTTCATGAAGAGAAAACAGCTACCAGTGATGACAAAAGTGGGGCTAGGTATGATGTGGGAGGTGATAGGAGCAAAGTGCTATTTTATGTTTCTCTCCTGAAACCTGTTCTCTGTCCTCTCAGTCGTTTTTTGTCTTTACGTGGCTGATTCGGATTCAGTCCTTGGGTCTCAAATTAAACAGCAATTTCATATAGAAACTACTCCCATCACCCAGACAATATGGAGTCAAGTTCCTCCTCTCTGAATATTCATAGTGATCTCCATTTTACACAACTTGCAAAGGTTATAATCATTTAATTACTCGCTCAACGCCTGTTGTCCTGCTTGATTGTGAGAGGCCAGGGCAGAGCCCCTGGCGGCCTTTTTCACCACCGTACTCACTGTGCCAAACATTTAGCAAGTGACCAACAGGTCACTGCCAAAGTGAAAGCAGGATTCAAAACAAACCATCTCAACAGAAAAGAAAACAAAATTCAGACTCGAAAGCAAAAGTGAATTGGGTCTTCTGAAACAAATACAGAGAACAGTCACATTTTATTTAAAAACTAAGAAAATAAAGACATATTTCTAAACCTTTCGCAAGACCAAGAGAGGAACTGTCCACTGCTGGCTGTTCCTTTCTTACTTGGCCAACGCCCCACACACACTCCCCCTCTTCACTGAGATGCTGGTGATGCTCAAAAAATATCTCCTTGCTTTTAGTGCTTCTGTCTTATCTGGGGCTGACGTTCATTTGTATTTTGCAAAGTCTACACAGAGGAAACTCTTGGAACAGTTAGATGGATTATTTTTAGGTATACAAAAAGTATGGAGTCTATCTTTTGTTTTTGTTTGGTTTTTGAGACAGGGTCTCACTTTGTAGTTCAGACTGGCCCTGAGCTCACTATGTAGCCCAGGCAAGCCGCCGCGAACTCAGCTATCCTCCTGTCTCTGCCTCCTGAGTGCTGGGATGACAGGCGTGAGCCACCACGCCCAGCACTGTGGTATGTGGTATTGATTGCTGGTGGGCGTGAGTCACCACGCCCAGCATTCTGTGTGGTCACCAGGATCGAACTCAGGACCTTGCGCTTGCGAGGCAGGCGCCGGAACCACTGAGCTAAATCTCCGGCCCTGGAGTCTATCTTTTGAGAGTCCCAAAAGTACCAGCCATTCAAAAGGCTATCATCTTGGGGGGCCGGAGATTTAGCTCAGTGGTTCCGGTGCCTGCCTCGCAAGCGCAAGGTCCTGAGTTCGATCCCGGTGACCACATAGAAAGCTGGGCGTGGTGACTCACGCCCACCAGCAATCAATACCACATACCACAGTGCCGGTCGTGATGGCTCACGCCTGTCATCCCAGCACTCAGGAGGCAGAGAGAGGAAGATTGCTGAGTTTGAGGCTTGCCTGGGCTACATAGTGAGCCCAGGGCCAGCCTGAACTACAAAGCGAGACCCTGTCTCAAAAATAAAATAAAAAAAAAGGCTATCATCTTGGGGATGTGGGTGTTATTCAGTGATAGGATGTATGTTTAGCATGTGCAAGGGTTCAGTCACTAGCATGATGAAAGAAAGGGAGAGAGGTTAGGAGGGGGGAGAACAGAGAAGGCACAGGGGAGGGGAGAGATGAAGAAGGAGGGGGAGAGAAGAAAAGAAAGAAGAGAGAATAGTTATTGCTATGTCTGGTGGTCTTCCCAAATAAGTGGTGTGGTGGCAAACTAGGAGACTCCATCACAAAATATCCTTCTACCATGTTTTTCAGTACCAGAGGCCAGAGAACTAGAAAGTAGTTTGCCCAGGTCCCCTTCAAGGCAGAGTTCTGGGTGCCAATTAAGTTCCACTGACTGTATCCAAACGAACTGTGAGACAGAAGTAGGAGGGGCAGCTTCTTGCCCTTCCCCAGCAATCGTGGCTGCCAGCAGCAGCATTAGAGCTCTGTGGATGCAGAATGTTACACAGCCATGCAGCTGTCTAATCACTAAGCTGCAGACACAGTATGGTGTCCTGCGCTCCATATCTTCAGTGACAGCTGCAGGTTTTCTACCTTTCCAACTTGAGAAGATGCGGCTCACCTCATAGGCCAGTCCTGCAATGCCTGGGGAGTTCTTCCTACAGGTCCAGTTGAAGTCTTTTCTCCCAGCTCTTCCAACTATTCTGTGGGCTCCTAATTTCCTATGCTAAATCCCTTTCTTGCTTAAAATAGTTTGAGTGTTCCTGAGTCCTGAAAATGACTCCTCACTGATTACTCATTTTTGCCAGTCATCTATGTGAATGAAACAAATATGCCACATATGTCTACATTAAAGAGAGACTAAAATGCCTCTTGGAGAAATATATTGAGTCTTCTTCCTCATGCAGAAAAGAAACATTCTTTTTCCTTTTTACAAACATTTACACTGATGAAAAGCTATATGACTCTTCAACAAATTTCTATTTATCATTTTATTTCCTCAACTGAGTTTTTCCTCAAGGGAATTAATTGCTGTCTTTTTTCTTATATTCCCTCTACATCCCTCTGAAGACAGCTGCCAGCACACAGTAGGTGTTCAGTATTTATTCACGGGCCTGAGGGTTTAACATGACTCTGAGGATGAGGGTGCTGAAAGGACAGCTCCTCCAACCACATTTCACAGAAGGGAAACCTGCGGGGAAGGGAAAGCAGCACTGTACCTCTCTGAGGACAATAAAGTCTCAGGATTTTCCTTGGTTAAGGAATTATTATAATTAACCTTCAAGAAAACAGAACACAGCTTCCAAATATATAAAAGACAACCCAGGAGAAGGGCTGGAAAATGTCTTTCTCTTTCCCAGCTAGGAAGTCCCTTGAAGAGGACATAAGGCACGAGACCTTAAACTGCAACAGCGCTCCCCTTCCTCCTCCTTTCACTATTCTAGTCAAGACCTGGTTTAAACCACGAATCAGGTCAACCTACATCCAGTACACTTTTCAGTTTCAGTGGAAGGATATTTCTAGGAATAAAACTTTATTTTATTTTTAGAGTCAAGATGTTATTCCTATCAACTGTATGTTTCAAAGCTGAATATGTAAGTATATTCTGGTGGATTCTAGACAACTGAAAGGCATATTTCTTACCTTAACATACTATGTATACCTGAGAATACACTGTTATTTTCTAGTGGATGGAGAAAAAGTGTAAATTAATAATGATCTTGGGCCGGAGATTTAGCTCAGTAGTTCCAGCACCTGCCTAGCAAGCACAAGGTCCCTGGTTCAATCCCAGTAACCACATACAATACCAGGCATGGTGACTCACTCCCACCAGCAATCAGTAGCACATATCACAAATGCCGGGCTTGGTGGCTCAAACCTGTAATCCCAGCACTTGGGAGGCAGAGGCAGGAAGATTGCTGAGTTCAAGGCTTGACTTAGCTACATGGTGAGGTCAGGGCCAGCCTAAACTACAAAGCAAGACCCTGTCTGAAAAAAAAAAATAATGACCTTAATGCTTGCCCTACTTGAAAACAGAAACAACTTTCCTGGAAGAGAAGCTTTTTGCTTTTTTCCTTAAATATGTAGGTCTGTATCTCCCAAGATGACAAATTTGGAAATGTACATTTTTATCCTTCACTAAAATAAAGAAGATGAGCAAAATCCTAGGTTATTTATATCTGTCATTCAAGGAGAGCTAAACTCTAACACCTACATTGGAGAGGACAAAGTCCCTAAATAAATATAAGATATCATATCACAATTACTTTGCTTTACCTTAGACTTGGTAATTTCCTCCTTCTGTTTTAAGTAAAGATTGAAACAAAGTTTTCACCTTGAAAAACAACACTGTAAAACTAAGCCTGAATACTACTGTTTGACTTAGCATCTGCTCATGATCTAGAACATTACTGTCATAATACACGCTCCAGGAGGAAGTTCAAAGGGTAATTCTGGAGTTGTCAATGACTTAATTTTAATCCAAGTCTGGAGACAAGGTTTGTCAAATCACCTTTATTTTCTGAGTGGCATTAACTTAACTGGTGGACAGAATACACTAATCAGAGCCACATCTGTCTCTGTCAAAGTACTGTACTTTATATCTATTATTTGTGACATTTTATATTTACATCATAAATCCCCCTCATGTAACTTATAAGCAACTCCTTATCTTGTAATTTCTTTATCCTATGGGTAGTTAACATAGTACCTATCATTTATCAGGTACTCAATGATTAATTTTTGCCAGGAATTTAAATTCTCAATTACCAAGAATTAACGCCAGTCCAGAGTTAATGCCAGAATTCGTAGTGAGGCCAAGTGAGAGCACTTACCAGGACTTTCAAATGTCATGTTCTTCAACTCAGTTATTTCAAGTAGCCTAAAGTATTTCCTACTTTCTAAATGTCTGGGGTCTTGATTTCTGATTCCATTTCCTCAAGGTAACTCTTGTCACAATAAAGATAAGTCCTGGCCACGTCACAGGGAAAGGGCTCCTAATATCTCACACCCCTGACATGTCTAATGTCTCACACCCTTGACATGTCCTGTCTTGGTGCAAAGCTTTGAGCCTAAATCATATGTAGTGCTGACTGTTAAAGACAGCCTGGATCATAAGATTCTGAAGAAACTGATTCTTGCTCATGAATCTAACATAGCTCTTCTACTCTGATACTAGGTGTCCCTAAAAATAAAACCACAGAACTTCACCCACAAAGAACCTTGACATGTGACTTAAGATTAAACACTACACTGTTTCCTAACATGCTAGACTGTTTTACATCTTACAACAAGGGGTCAAATTAGTCTTCAACGTTCTTTCAAAACACTGTACCAGGACCCTTGCTGGCCCATCATCCTACATGGGCCAGTGCCAGACAATGTGTAGTACTCAGAAACAATTTAAAGTAGTGTGTCACTTCCAAGCACTCTAAAGATAAAACAGAGAAGTTTTAAATTGAATGGGAGGTGCAAGAAACAGAGAAAAGACTTAAACATCAACTTGACAGTTAAAACATCAAAAGAAAAGGGAAGGAGGTTATGATTTTTATATTTGTACCATAGCTTAAGATAAAGTAACACATTGTTCAGGTGAAAACAAATTACAGGGTCAGAAAGACAATTGCTACAAATGAAATTTAAAAAGTAAATAATCAGCCGGCTGTGGCACACCTATAATCTCAGCACTAGGGAGGCTGAAGGAGGATCACCAAGAATTCAAGGCTAGCCTGAACTACAAAGTATAACTGTCTCAAAAAATAAATAAGTAAGTGTTCTAAATTGACCCTTGATAAAGGGTCAACCAAATGTGATGCAAGGTATGCAAAATAAGAAATAATAATAAATAGAGATTAGCAATGCCTTTTAACAGAAATAATGCAAACTCTTAAATACAAAATAATGTGAACTGCAACTGGGCATATTTACATCTTTTTTCTAAATAGACCCAGTAGAATTAATTAAGGGATTCTAATAGCATTTAAGTCCCTTAAAAACAAAGAAATTTCATTACATGGATGGAACAGAGTCTCCTGGGAAACTAATGAAAACCAGGACTCAGGGAGAAAGGCCCTGAGAGGAACCCTGGCTATGGCCCCCCTGAGATTTGGCCAATTCCAAATACAGAACCAGGTGAGAAGAAACTGTATTGTCTGAACAGTGCAGCTGCGGAGGGACTGGACTTTTGCACTCTCGTGGGGGACCAACATACTTTTCCCTAATAATTTCTCCACGCTCCCCTTGTGCCCAGCTCCTCAGTACCTCCTTACTCAGGAAATCTCCTAAAGGTGCAGCCCCCGAGATACAGGATTAGGATCCAAGTAATCAACAAAACCTTTCAAAAGGACTTTAGCCCTGAGTTCGCACAGGCTTCCGGGAGTTGAGAGCCAGCCCAGCCCCGAGAGACGCCTCCAGCTCTCTGAAGGCGAACACTTTTAAGGGGCAGAGACTGGTGACAAGAGAGGCTGCCAAGGACCCCGGTTTGAAAACTCAGGTTATGACGGTAACCACGAGCTTGTCTGAAATCTTCCAGACTTGGAAAAGCGAGAGGTGCGAAAGGGATTGGAAATGGCCAGACTCTGGTGCTGGGGCTTCAGGATGCGGAAACCAGGAGCTGGGCTGAGACTGCGCGACCAAGGGGAACCTGCCCAGTCGCCGCGCTCCAGGCAGGGCCTGCGGCATGTGGCTTCTGCATCGTACCCATGGGACCCGCGTCCTACCCGTGCCCCTGGCCTCCTCCGTCCGTACCCATCCCAGTCGCGTCCCCGCCCCGCCCCACCAGGCCCCAGCCCCGCCTTCGCCTTACACTGAATGGGCGGGTAGCAACTGGGGTCCTCGCCGCTCGGCTGACAGCGGCTGGAGAAGGCGCTGCGCGGGGTCACGTAGTTGCTGGGGAAGATGCCCACCCGCTGGTTCAGCTGCCCGGTCCACCAGCCCTCGTCGCCGGACACCTGCGAGTCCTTGGACAGCACCTCGACCACGTCGCCCAGACGCAGGGTCAGCTCGTCCTCGCCCGCCGCCTCGTACTCGAACACGGCCGTCCAGTAGGGCAGCGGCGCGGCACAGCCCAGCTCCTCGGGGGCCGCCGCCTCCTCCTCCTCTTCCTCCTCCTCCTCGGCCGCGGCCCCCGACCCGTCCTCCCCCGGCGGCGCGGCAGCGGCGGCGCTCGCCAGGCAGCCCAAAAGCGCTCGGGAGGGCTCCATGGAGCGGCCGATCCATAGGGTGAGGGGCCGCCGCCGCCCGCAGAGGCCGCCGCCGCCTATTGTTCATGCGGCTCCGCAGCGCTGGGGGCCCCCGACGGCGGCCGCAGGTAGGGCCCGGCTGGCGGGGCGGGGCGGGGACGCGGCCGCGAGGCTGGGTTGCGTGGCGGGCGCCCAGGGACAGAGCGCGGGCGCTCCTCTGCGGACGCGCGCGGCGGGCCGAGTCCCCGCTGACGCTGGGCCTGGGCTCGGCCCCGCGACCTCAGCGGTCGGTACCTGCTCGCGCGGTCCGTGCCCGCCGCCGCCACCGCCGCCGCTCCCCGCCCCCCGCGACAACCTGACGCGGGCCTGGCTCCGCCCCAGCCTGCGGACTCGAGAGGCGGGGCTCAGGGGAGCCAGGCCCCGCCCCCGCGCCAGCACTCGCTGCCATTGGCCGCGCCGACCAGTCCACAGGTTCCTCTCCACGCCCTGCGCTGCGAACGCCCCGCCCCCTTTGCGGGCTCCCGATCTCAAAGCTCAGGTCGACCCAGCGCTCTCTCCCATTGGTCGGCCGCGGCTCCAACCATTGGCCCGCGGCACCTGTCCATTTCCTGGGAGAGTGCAGCGCCTCCCGGCAGGAGGAGGCTCCGCCTCGTTGGGCGCGCTGGATGGAAGGTTTCTCCGGAGGTAATGCAGAGCGTTCATTCAGACCTGAAGGTCGAAGTGGAAGCTCCCCCTTTTGTTTGCCACGCGTGCTGGGGGTTGCCCTGGGCAGCGACGGAGTTCCTCATCCTGCAGAGGCTTCGAAAATGGGCAAGGAGAAGCTAGCCGGGTTGCACCTCCCCCAGCTTTCTTCTTCAGCTCTTTTTTCGGTTGATTCTGAAAGCGGAATCCTCCTGGATCCGACTGCACTGGTCCAACCTGTAGCATCAGCTTCTGCCCCTCTTCCTCCCCGGGACCGTCCACCCCTGACTGGAGCCTTTGAGGTCAGGCCCATTCCAGGGCTCTTTATAAGGGCTCTTGGAGCTGCACGCCTCGCCTTTACAAAGTGCGCAGCTCGCCGGTCCCTGGGCTCTTTCGAGAGAAAAATTACAAAACCATCGTTGTTTTAAACCCCAGAAAGCCCAGACCACCTTCATGGGGCTTCCAGCAGAGGCAGAGAAAGCTGTCGTGAACTGGGCTTGGTTTCTCTGAAGAGAATCAACTTTTCCGCATTAATTGGGTGTCTTTCGCCAGGAATTGCACCTGGGGCCGTTGTGGTGACGTCTGCAGGACTGCAGCTAGAACCAAACGCAGGACACAGAAAGCTTCCGCTGCTCTCCTCAGCGAGGCAAGGGCAGACCTGTCCCCACACACCTTTGTTGTACTCTTTTTTTTTCAAACATTAAAAAAAGGGGGCCCCTAGTATTCTGTGCTTTAATCCTATCATAGCAAAGTCGACTTTTACTAAGAAAAGTGCTCTGCTATTTAAATAAACCAGCGTCTAAGGGTGTGGCCTGTTAGCTACCAAACTGTGCTATCTTTTCCTCTTTGGAGGCAGGAAGAAAGATGATTTATCAAGAGTTAGCACTTTACTATTTGCTTGTTTAGTTTTAGGTTGGGGGTTTGTTTGTTTGTTTGTGGGGATGTTTGTTTGTTTGAGACAGGGTCTTGCTTTGTGGTTCCGCCTGGCCCTGAGCTCACTACATAGCCCAGGCAGGCCTCAAACTCAGCAATCCTCCTGCCTCTGCCTCCCGAGTGCTGGGATTACAGGCGTGAGCCACCACGCCTGGCACTGTGGTATGTGGTACTGATTGCTGGTGTGAGCCTCCATGCCCAGTATTGCTGTATGTGGTTACCTAGGATCAAACCAGGGACCTTGCGCTTGCTAGGCAGGCACCGGAACCACTGAGCTAAATCTCCAGCCCGGGCTGGGGTTTATTATTAGAGGAACATGCAATTTGGAAAAATAACTGGGCAAGTACTTAGCACTGGCTTGCAGCCTGCTGAACCTGAATGTGGGGACAGGACTGCAAAGTTGGTGTGTTTACTGGTGAAAATGGCTCCACTGAACCCTGGGCATCCTACGCATTTAAGGTTATAAAGAAGAGAAGTGAGACAGTATTGTTCAAAAGGGCAGCCCTCTAAGCCAGGTAATTCTGGCTGCTCAAAAGCTGAGACAAGAGAATAACAAGGGTAGGTGACCGAGACTTATTTCAAAAAGGCTGAGTAGCCCATGTGCTGAGCAACCCTTACAAACACTTGTAATCGCAGCACTCTGAACACTGGAACACTAATAGAAAGCTTGAGCCCAGCAGAGGCAAATTAGCAATTTGTGAGACAAGACCCTGTCTCAGAATATTAAAAACAGTTACAGGGATAGCTTAATGCACCACCTTGGGTTCAAATCTAGTAACACACTTGTACACACATGCACACACTCACTAAAATACATCCAGAATAAGTCTTGAGAAAGGATTCCTGAAATAAACAATATTGAAGTTCTCACTGTATGTAGGAAACTAGGTAGAGAAGTCTGCACATATTCTCTAGCTTTTGGTCAAGATAAAATCATTTGTCCCCCAAGCAGAAGAATGGCAGAGAATAGGTGCTTCTGCTTTTAAAAGACCTTAAGAAGGGCTGGGGATTTAGCTCAGTGGTTCTGGCATCTGCCTGTCAAGTGCAAGGTCCAGAGATCAATCCCCAGTACCACATAGGACAGTGCCGGGCATGGTGACTCACACGCATAATCCCAGCACTCAGGAGGCAGAGGCATGATGATTGCTGCAAGTTTGAGGCTTGCCTGAGCTACATAGTGAGCTCAGGGCCAGTCTGAACTACAAAACGAGACCCTGTCTCCAAAAAAAAAAAAAGAGAGACCTTCAGAGAAAAGGTGTTTTTGATAAATATTTAAGTTGAGGGAAAAAGGAGTTTTACAAAGTGGATGTAGACACACAAGGAAAAAGAAACACCAGGAAAAAAAATACCTGTTGTGAGTCTTCAAGTAGTAGGATTATGAGTAATTGGCTGACTTTCACTGTCATTTTGCTTATCTGTAAATTTTTTTTTTTATGTTCTGCTCTATAGTTTTGTGGATTCCTTCCTTCTTGGAAAAGGGAAAGAGAAAAGCAATCCTTGATGCCTACAAACAGGAAAACTTCAACTCCTGTACAATTTATAATCGTTACTCCTGTAGCACGTGTTTGGGATCTCCTAAAGAGTCATCAGACATTCCGGCAAGTCATGCAGTAACTATTTGTTGAATGGATAAATGCTAGGAATTCAAATGAGGGAAGATCCGTCCGTGTAAAGCTGTCACGCAGGGCTTTGGGGAACAGTTGAGTCAGAGGTGGAAAGTGCCTGTGTTCAGGCAAGGAGGGGCAGGCACAGCCCCACGGTGGGAAAGTGAGGAATGTTGGGCTCCTTGGGTGGCGTAAAAGGACACAAAAGCTCTCTGAAATGGTAGGAGGAGATCAGATTGTAGAGGGTCTCGTGATTACTTGATTCACACTAGTAATTGTTTAATTGATTACTTGCAATTATTTAATGCCAAGTGCATTCGCCACAAGGGCGGAAACCAGTCTGTCTGGTTCGCCCAGTTCCCCCAGGACCAGAGTGATTAGCCTACAACTGACTCTCAGCATATTTTGCAGCTGGATGGCCAAGTTAGCAGCAGCCTAGGGAGTCGGAGTTTGTTCTTCAGACTGAAGTCCCTGCAGGGCCTTGCATAAGGCCTGGAGAGGATCAGACTTTTCCCTGTGTGAAGCCTGAGGTGGGTAGGATGCTCAACCGACGGGGGATGGAGGGATATCTACAGCCTAATCAGGGGAGAAGAGAAGTCACAGAAACAGACATTGAGGTCAGGAGTAGACAGAAAGTCCAGCTAGAGAAGAGGGGAGAGCGCAGAAGGGAAGGTGAAATTGCGGAAATGAAAGAAGGGCAGAGTGAAATCCAAGTGGAGTCACCAAGATTTTACCACCTGAAGGTTCATGAGCCAGGCACCGATGCCTCCAGGAATAAAAGAACATGTCCTCTACAGCGCTGAGAGGTACAGAGCAAAGCGCGGAGGAAAGAAGAGCAGCTGGTGATACACATCGGCCCTAGACTCAGGTCGGAAGGTCATGGTGCACCCTGACCCTGTCCTTTAACAAGCCATGTGACACTGAGCGAGGTACCTATCTGGACCTCAACGTCCTCATTTGGAAATAGGTGTAATAATAGAACCTGCCTTTTAGGGATGTTTGTAGGGTTCAATGAGATGAGACCTACGAGGCATGCTGTGAGCCGAGTCATTATTCAGCAGCGTCTCTGTCTCTTTCCTCTGTGTCACCCACAGAAATGCTTTTGAGTTGTCCCTGAGAAATGGCTCAGGCCTTTTCCCTGAAAGCTAAACCTAGGACTTTTCTCAAAATAAAAAAATTAAAAAAAAAAAAAAAAAGGAAGAATAGGGGCTGTAGAGAAAGAAGGAAGGGGGAGGAGAATGGAAGCCAGTTGTACAGACTGATGGTAACAAGTTTGAGCCCTGGATTGTGAAGGGATTAGAACCTGTGCCTACTGGTGCTGTGAGATGAGTTGACTCCATGCCCGGATCCCTTTTCTGGATATTGGAGCTAATAATAACAGTCTCTCTGGGCTCCCAGAATGACCAAGGGACATGATATATGTATGTGCTGAACACAGACTCTAGCACTAGTTATTATCATTTGAGCTTGAAATATAATTTAGTAGATGTCATCTTCCCTTTTGGTTCTTTACAAAAAAAAATTTTCTTTTTTTTTTGAGACAGGGTCTCGCTTTATAGTTCAGGCTGGCCCTGAGCTCACTATGGAGCCCAGGCAAGCCGCCGCGAACTCAGCAATCCTCTTGTCTCTGCCTCCTGAGTGCTGGAATTACAGGCGTGAGCCACCACGTCCGGCATTGTGGTATGTGGTATTGATTGCGAGTGGGTGTGAGTCTCCACGCCCAGCATTATGTGGTTTCCGAGGATCAAACTCAAGACCTTGCGCTTGCGAGGCAGGTGCCGGAACCACTGAGCTAACCCTCCGGCCCCATTAAAAAAATTTTTTAAACCAGTATTTTGGTACTAAAATCCCTCAAGCAGGCAAAGAATTTGCCTCACCCCTCTCGTTTATCATGTTATGCCAATTTAGGAAAGGACCCCTAAGTCCTCACTCATGAAATCCATTGTGTCAGTATGATTTTTTTTTTTCAATACTGGGAATTGAATCCAGTGCCTCTGAACTGAGCCACATCTCTAGTCCCCTCTTCCTGCTTCTTCTGCCTTTTTTTTTTAAATTTTTTTTAATTTTTATTTTGAGATAAGATTTTACTGAGTTGCCCATGCTGGGCTCAAATATGTGATTCTCCTGCCTCAGCCTCCCAAAGTGCTGGGGTTTACAAATGTGTGCAACCACATCCAGCTGTGAGTTTGATTTTAAGTGAATGGCAGATGAGGGAGTGCAGTGGGGCTGATGGAAGAGAAGTTTTTCAGCCAGACTCACACTCTGATTCCTGATCAACTGGGCATGCCTTTGGGCCATGCACTGCACACCGCTCTAAGCTTTTGTATATTATTCCTGAAATGAGGGTGTGTAAAATGTGCTTGTCCTCAGGATTAAGGGAAGAAAGGTGTGTCCTAGTAGCACACAAGTGCTCAGTTCATGTATAAACTGTGCTTAATGCCACCAATCTTGTGATTCCTATGTCTTGAGCTGTACGCTGTTTGAAACATCAGAAAGGTGAAGAACTGTTTCTTCCTTTTATTATAGGTAGAAAAGCCAGCTAGACCTATGTAGGCAAATAAATAGGACTGGCCCTTGGAAGGGAGCAAAAAGCCAACTTGGAGGTTAGTGTTGCCAGAGAAAAAAGTTACCCCACCCATGTAGGATAAATAGCTGTGATTGATATTCCAAATAGGCAGCCACCAGATATTCTAAAGAGGGCGCCAACCTCTTGGGGTGGAGGGCTGAGATTTTAACCCCACCTTCCCAGAAAAGAGTCAGAGTCAAAAATCCCTGTTTGATTGTTACTGACTTGATTTCTCAATGGAGCCTATTCAATCAAAGTTGCTAAAGTAACTATACATGTCATATACCCATTGGTTAACTATGGTTTGCCCATTTCTTTCAAATCTTATTGGAAGCCCCCACTGTACTCATTGGTCAATTATAATCCGTTCACTTTTATTTTTTTTTGAGACAGGGTCTCACTTTGTAGTTCAGGCTGGCCCTGAGCTCACTGTGGTACCCAGGCAAGCCGCCACGAACTCAGCAATCCTCTTGTCTCTGCCTCCCGAGTGCTGGGATTACAGGCATGAGCCACAACGCCCAGCATTGTGGTATGCGGTGTTGATTGTTGGTGGGCGTGAGTCTCCATGCCCAGCATTATATGTGGTTACCCGGGATCGAACTCAGGACCTTGCGTTTGCGAGGCAGGCGCCGGAACCACTGAGCTAACCCTCCGGCCCCATTCACTTTTTTTTAATCTTATTGGTAGCCCCCTATTTCAGACTTGCCTCACCTCGTGGCTTTGCTCCATAAAAGCCCTGTAAAAAGTGAGGTAGGGGGGGTTACCCACTTTCCAGGTTCCCCCTTCTGTCTTTCTTAAGGCAGAAGCTTTCTCTTTCAATAAAACTTTCCTACTCAAACCTCCGTCATTCCTAAAATTCATTCCTCAATTTTCAGAGAACACGAACTCACATTTCAGGTGGGGAGTTAGGCCTTAACTCTCCTGTGTCACTTTCTTCTCCCTCATACCTCTTATGAAGACCACAGTTCAAACTGTGAGGCAGCTCAGAATGTCATGTCTCTAGAGAGAATTACATTTTAACATTGATCGGAGCCTTTAATCACTGAGTGAAGGTCAAACAGTTTCTGCTTCAGCCACTGCAGCAGCAGAGTGAGCCCCCAGGAGACTGTGGCATATGTCCCTGCTGGCCCCATTGCAGTCTTTCAGCCCAGGTCCCTGGATAGATCCACTCAAAAAGAAAGAGATCCCATTAAAGAGATTTATCCTTGGAACTGGGGTTGGCGAGGAAAATGTAATTATGGGAAACGATCACAAAGTGCAGAGGGAAAGATTTATGTAGTAGTACACTTACAAAATATTTTTTAAATGTCATGATCAAGAGGAAGGATCATATAAGTCACATTCGTAATTATATGAAAAATATATAGTGGTTAATATTGAACGCAATATGTCAAAATGTGAAGAAGAGCAGTTACCTCTAATCAAGATTAAAAATGATTATTTTCTCAGTCCTGTGCTATTTAGTATTTTCTACCATTAAAATGCACTGATTTCCTCATCAGAAAAGATAAATACAGAAAAACAAATCCAGCAGTATCTCATTTATATGGGAACCTGAAAAAGTAAGCTCATAAAGCTGATAAAATGATGGCAGACTGGGGCAGGGGGAGGGTCAAAGCACACATTTTAGTTAGAAAAGGAAAATATGGTGAACGTAGTTAGTAACTATGTTGTATACTTGGAAATTGCCAAGAGAATAGATTGTGTACTCACCACAAAACTAAAATCACATAAAGAAAACATGCATTAATAAGCTTGATTTTACCATTGCACAACACATTCATATAACAAAACTTCATATTGCACACCATAAATACATACAATTTCACCAGTTAAAAGAGTCTATCAAAAAAGAACAGTATGCCGGGTGTGGTGGCTCACGCCTGTAATCCCAGCACTCGGGAGGCAGAGACAGGAGGATTGCCAAGTTCAAGGCTTGCCTGGGCTACATAGTGAGCTCAGGGCCAGCCTAAACTACAAAGCAAGACCCTGTCTCAAAAAAAAAAAAAAGAACAGTATGAGGGCCAGAGATGTAGCTCAGTGGTTCCAGTGCCTGCTTAGCAAGCGCAAGGTCCCTAGTTTGATCCCAGTAAAAACATACCACAGTGCTGGGCATGGTAGTTTACACCTGTAATCCCAGCACTCAAGAGGCAGAGGCAGGAGGATTGCTGAATTTGAAGCTTGCATGGGCTACACAGTGAACTCAGGGCCAGCCTGAACTACAAAGCAAGACCTTGTCTCAAAAAAAAAGAACAGTATGTTACTACAGATGATTATATAACATTCTAATGATGTACAAAGGTGTACAACACAATAAATGAAAAATTCTTTTATACAGTATGATCACAAATGTGTCTAAGATACAATTCCAGAAAAAAAAAAACCACTGGAAAGGAAATATTGCTGAAAAACAAATAAGCCACTTTCCACCAAAGCTCCTGCATAATAATGCACACTCAAGCCAAGAAGAAATGCTTGAGGGATTATCCCCCACAGTGCTGCTTCTCTCCAATAAAGCAGGTAATTGGGAGTTTAAAAAAAAGTAAAAGATACAATGCCAGGCATGATGACTCACACTTGTAATCCCAGCACTCAGGAGGCAGAGGCAGGAGGATTGCTGTGAGTTTGAGGCTAGCCTAGTTTACCTAGTGAGCTGAGGACCAGCTTACACTACAAAGTGAGACCCTGTCTAAATAAATAAATACATAAATTTACTTTTAAAAAGATGTCATTAAAAGCTACAGTGAATGTTTAGATAAAAGTTTTAAAATGTCTTACAATAAGTTAATATCCCTCCACCAGCACCATCGCTCTGGCCACCCTCTGAAGCAGTTCTAGGAGTCCTCTTTCATGTGTGTGTTTAGTTCCCCTGTTGTGGTTACCTCAATATACCGAACAGATTCAAAACATTTAATTCTTGGTCAAATAGAGAAGAGCCAGAAGTTGCAAGATGCCAGATTCAGTGAACAAAGTAGATGCGGATATAGCATAAATTTTTACAAACCTGTCTTTCTGTTGGATGGCACTTAGTGTTAACATTCATCAAGTTTTTGATCACATTTTGTAAGGACACAAAAGACTTCCAGAAATGTTTCAGAAAGAGGCAACAATGATGAGATATGTATATTTTGAGGGGAATTCATGACAATGTGTCTTTTACTGCAATAATTTTTCAATATTTAAACATCCACCGTATAGTTCGATCACACCATTTGTTATCAAAGTCTTTTTGAGAGCCATGGCTATAGCTAAAGTGGTACCAAGCCTTCCTTGGAAGCACAAGGGCCAGAGTTCAATCCCTAGTACCGGAAAAAAAAAAAAAAAGTCTTTTTGAACTAAATGGTAGGATATGGGTAATTCTTTGCCTTCCTTTTACTTCTTGTCCTTATTTTTCATGTGGCTAAAATAATGACATAATATTTCTGTAATTGGAATAAAGACAAAATTACTTTTTTTGTCATAATGAATAAATTTCAAACTGAAAGTGTTGTACACTGGAGAAAATGGTAGAGGAAGGAAAAGATATCCCTGAGAATATTAATAGTAATGCAAGGGACCTTGCACTTGCTAGGCAGGTGCTGGATCCACTCTATCCCTGGTAACCACATATAATAATACTGGGCATTGTGACTCACGCCCACCAGCAATCAGTATCACACACTACAATGCCGGGTATGGTGGCTCACGCCTGTAATCCCAGCATTCAGGAAGCAGAGGCGGGAGGATTGCTGAGTTCCAGGTTTGCCTGGGCTACATACTGAGCTCAGGGCCAGCCTAAACTACAAAGTGAGACCCTGTCTCAAAAACACTGAAAAAAAAAGTAACATACCAATAATGACTAGTATCAGTTACAGGCTCAATGGGTGTTGTGCATTACTCACCACCTATTTTACTTCTCTGACTTTTAAAGCTTTTCCAGATCCACAAACGCTGGGTCCAAGTGCTCTATCACTCTTCCCCTCTTATTCCCTCAGGGGTGGAGGGCACTCACCTGACCCAGACGGAGACCTCTGCCTTTGATCCTTCAGCTTTTCAAAACTTCGTCGTTAAGTCGCGTTAGTAAGAAAGCCTTAAACTCAAATTCCAACTCACGGTTGTAGCTCTGAGATTTATACCTAAGAAGGCTAAGACTCTCAAACGATATAGGTTTAAAGATTTTTATTTATTTTTCCTTTGAACAAATAATACAGGCTGATGAATTAGCAACTCTTGTATTTGCTGTGAATATATTTTGCAGTAGTTGTAGCTGTTTCCTACTGTACGTGGCGCGAGCAGCAACCTCTTGGAGACAAAGTTCAGCAACTTCATGGTGTGGTACTTTAGGGATGGCACCTCTCCCCCCACCCCCGTTTTACATTTTAAATGCGGTTAGTAACCTTAACAGCCGCTAAGCGGAGCCCTTTTGATTCCCTAGTGTGGAAACTAGATGCAAACAATGATACCTTCAGTAACTGAAAGGCTAGCATCACCGTAGACAAAATTGTAACGTCAGAGACTCTGCGCTGGAGGTCACTCCTCTATCCCCTCCCAGAGGAGCTGTCAGTTAAGCAGTTGATTACATAGGCCTGGAGTTCATCCAGGAGCTGTTAAATTCCAACAGAGCAGTCTCTGAGGATGCTAACTACATAAAATTACTATGGCCGGGCCGGAGGGTTAGCTCAGTGGTTCCAGCGCCTGCCTCCCAAGCACAAGGTCCTGAGTTCCATCCCCAGTAACCACATAGAATGCTGGACGTGGAGACTCACGCCCACCAGCCATCAATACCACATACCACAGTGCTGGACGTGGTGGCTCTCGCCTGTAATCCCAGCACTCGGGAGGCAGAGGCAGGAGGATTGCTGAGTTCAAGGCTTGCCTGGGCTACATAGTGAGCTCAGAGCCAGCCTGAACTACAAAGCGAGACCCTGTCTCAAAAAAAAAAAAAAAATTACTATGGCCACAGTAATGATTAGAAAACACTAAGATTCAAATGATAAAGTACTCCTGATTTCAGCATGTGTTGTTCCAAATTTCTATCCACAGAAAACTTTTAGAAAGTCTCTGCTTCTCCTGGTTGAAATCTGTCAAGCTTTTGTTCAGACTCGAGTCCCTGGACCCGTCAGGGAGTCTGCCTGGTCTCTGGGCTCTTGGGTGGGGCCCTGCGGTCTTTGCTTCGGGTTTTTTGTTTTTTTGAGACAGGGTCTCGCTTTGTAGTTCGGGCTGGCTTTGAGCTCACTATCTAGTCCAGGCAAGCTTTGAACTCAGCAATCCTCCTGTCTCTGCCTCCCGAGTTCTGGGATTACAGGCATGAGCCACCACGCCCCGCACTGTGGTATGTGGTATTGATTGCTGGTGGGCGTGAATCTCCACAGCCAGCATTCTATGTGGTTACTGGGGATCGAACTCAGGACCTTGTGCTTGGGAGGCAGGCGCTGGAACCACTGAGCTAGCCCTCCGGCCCCCTTTGCTTCGGGTTTTACTAATAGAGAGGAGGATACGTTCACAGCATGGCCTTACTTGGTTTCTGGATGTTGATAGCCAGGTCGAGTGCAATTGCTTATGTAATCTGTGGGATATTTTTTTGGTTTCGTTTTGGTTTGGTTTGGTGGGTTTAGGGACTGGGGATTTAGCTCAAGTGGTACCATGCCTACCTTGGAAGCACAAGAACCCGAGTTCAATCCCCAGTACCACCAAAAAAAAAAAAAAAAATACACTGTGGTGGTTTGTTTGGTTTTGTTACCAGGGATGGCAGCGTGACTAAGAGCTTGTGAGTGCTCTCAGAACGCTAAGATGAGGCTGCCCCTACCAACTGTTCCAACTGGTCAATCACCATCAACTTCCAAATAGTATTTTACAGTTCAGAAAACACACTCACAGATAAGTGCTAGTGACTGAGTAGGAAGATAGACTCTAGAGCCAGATTGCCTGAGTCTAGGCCCCAGTTCTGCCACGACTTGCTGCGTTGTCTAGATCAATGTACTTAACCTCACTGGGAAGCCTTGGTATCTTAAATTGTAAAATGGAAACTTAAAAAAACAAAAAGCATACACACCTCCTAATGTGCTTTTTAAAATTGAGATATAGGCTGGAGATTTAGCTCAGTGGTTCCAGTGCCTGCCTAGCAAGCACAAGGTCCCTGGTTCAATCGCTGGGAACCACATACAATCCTGGGTGTGGGGACTCACACCTACCATCAAAAAAAAAAAAACAACAAAAAACCTTTTTATTTAGGGCTTTCAGTCATGTGTCAGGCTGAGCAAAGCACTTCACCTGTTTCCCCATTAAAGGTTTACCAGAAACCAAGTTCTAGGTACTAGTAATAATTCTTTGCTTTTTTGTCTTGATTTCTTTTTTGTTTTGTTAGAGTACGAAAATTTTATTGAGAAAGAAAGCTTCTGCCTAAAAGAGACAGAAGAGAGAACTTGGAAAGGTGGGTAACCAACCCACCTCACTTTTCAGAAAGGAATAATCCCTTGTTGTTGTTTTTGTTTTTGTTTTTGAGACAGAGTCTCGCTTTGTAGTTCAGGCTGGCCCTGAGCTCACTATGTAGCCCAGTCAAGCCTCGAACTCAGCAATCCTCCTGCCTCTGCCTCCCGAGTGCTGGGATTACAGGTGTGAGCCACCACGCCCGGCACTGTGGTGTGTGGTACTGATTGCTGATGGGTGCGAGTCACCACGCCTGGTATTGTTGTATGTGGTTACTGGGGATCGAACTGGGAATCTTGTTCTTGCTAGGCAGGGGCTGGAACCACTGAGCTAAATCTCCAGCCCATCCTTGGGTTTCAGACCCTTTCCTCCCTCCTGTCCTCCCTCCATCTCTCTTCTTCCTTTCTGCCATTTTATGCCCTTTCATCCTTCCTTTTCTTCCTTTTTCCTTCCTTCCTTCCTCTCTTCTCTCCCCCTCCCTCCTCCTTCCCCTCCCAGGAGCAAAAGTCAACACAGCCAGAGAAGCACTGACCAGAGATCCTGTTTCTGCTCCCCAAGCCTCTTCCCGGCTAGAGGGGCGAGCTGGTTCAGAACGCTCACTTGGCACTCTTGGGGCGTCTTCTGTGAGGGCTCGGACACGTCTAGATGTAACTGTTCTGCTCTTAATTTAAGCCCTGGCTGAAAATCTGTTTTAACACCTACGAATAACCCAGAGCACGCACCCCTGCCTCCTGTCACTCCAGTTAGTCTGACAGTGACCTGTGCACCCAGCTGCTGAGGGATGACCGGGGCTGTGATGTCCACTGGCCCTACCCAGGCAGTCCTGGTTCCCCCCTTTCTCTACCCCACTTGCTTGGTCCTGTCCTGCTGTTTGTTTCCTCAGGGGCTGAGGGGGTGTGTGACAGAGAAAGAGGCACATAAAATCACAGCAGTGACTCCAAGCGGCCCTCCATGTTATGCACCTTTCTTTCCAGTCGTGTGTTATGAAACTGGTGATCCTGATTCTGTTAGCTCCTCCATCTCTCATGTGGACAAAGGCACAAATGCCACAGATGCCACATCCAGCACCACTCGAGGAAGCTTGTGCTGAGCATGCAGCCTTCTGCCCCACGTCTGCTCCCCCTCATCTGGTTTGCTCCTTCCCTGTCTCGGCTTCTATCCTTCATTTCACCTGATGCCCAAAAAAGGATTTGAACCCGAAATATAATTAGACCTCAAGTGTTACCTGAAATGGGGGTTGGAAACTTAAAAGGGGCCAAAGAAAAGAAGCCTCTAGAGAGAGAACAAGGTGCATTAGAACAGGTTGTCCTGGATTCTGTGTTCCTGGGACAGCTGGGGCTTCTCTCGTCCACTCTTCTATCCCACAGGGACGCCCACCCATCTGTAGTCAGGATCATTTTTTCTAGGTCTCTTCTAGCTCTGAAGAAACAGAGGACAGCACAGTGGATGCTCCTAGCAGGGCAGAGGAAAGGAATCTTAAGAATTTAGGATTTCAGTGCTCCTGAAACCAGACTGCCAAGAGCGGCCTTCCCAGCATCAGTGTGAAGTCTGAGGACACCAGCCCAGCCCTTCCGGGTCACCCAGTGAGCTCCTATTGTTTTTAAGACCCAGTTCCTAGGTTCACACTCTAGGAAACCTGTCCTACCCCAAGAGTGTAAGGAGAGCTTCTCTCTGGGCTTCTCCATGACTGACCCACACTTGAGCCCCCTGCTTTGCACAGTCACTGGTTCCTTCCCTTGGCCACAAGTGGCTTTGCCTTCTTCCTCACTGCCTGGTGCAATCCTTGCCGATTAGTTACTTTGAAAGGCAAGAAAGACAATACTTTTATAATGATCCAGCATTTAACCTTTTATCATTCAGCCCTCCTACAACCATGGAGGACAAACACAAGGTCATTTTTGTAAGTGGCTGTTATAGTTGGAATCTGGTTTATTTCCATCAGAACTCATGTAGGTCTTGCAGTGCAGCATTATTGGAAGATTGGTGCCTCAGGGAGGTGTTCTAGCCGTGGGGCAGGGGCTTCCAGTGAGTGGTTAATGCCTTTCTGCTGGGGATGGAGTCTCCGTCTCTGGCTGATGAGTTACCGGAGAGCAGGCTTTTATGAAGCCATTTTCATTCTCCCTAGCTTGTTCTTGCCTTTATTTTGCACATGCCTGAGCACATTGCTGCTTTTCACTGTGACCTGAAGCACCATGTTGCTCAGCGGAAGCCAGAAGATGCACCCTATTGACTTTGGATTTCCACAATAGTGAGCTAAATACCCTTGTTTTTATAAATGACTCGGGTGTTCTATTATAGCAGCAGTATGCAGACTAAGAGAGTAGCAGAACTGAAGATGTAGCCCAGTCCTGAGAATATGCATCCCCGTGTGCAGGGGTCTCATACTGCTTCCAGCAGTGCAGTGGGCACTTCCTACAAAGAGACTACCTGCTCCTCAGCCTCCTCCTTTCTCTCCCAGCAAGGACACTTCTTGCCAGACTTCAGGTGTTTAACACCATCCAGGGCCTTCTGCCTTAAAGCGTGATCTTTCTGAGTGGTTAGAGCCCTTGTCTCTCAACTGAGAACCTAACATTAGCCTCTATATAACTATTAAGTTCGTGGCCCTCCACTTGTACGTGTTAAAGGACGCTACTTAGCAATATGGATGGACTGAGCTTTCTCACCTGGCAAAGAGCAATTCGATTTAATAAATACCAACTAAATGTCTGCCATATAAGGAGTCCAGAGTTAGGAATTGGGGATCTATATGCAAAGATAGAAAGGTTATGATCTCTACTCTCAAAAATATAAAGTCAAAGAGAAGAGATAGGAAAGTGGAGTGGAATAAAGTAGACCAAGAAGTAAGAATATACATACTTGATCTTCCTACCTTATAGAGTTGTGCCAAGAATCAAATGGGACCAGGGATTTTTAATATTCTTAAATTACAATGCAAAGATATGAGTGAAAGAAAACTTAGTGAATGTTTCAAAATATAAATTATTATAAGAAAAGATACACTGCCATTAACCACTCCAAAGCCACCCTCTGTTTGAGTACTCTTGTGATCTCATTCTTCACACCTTTTGAAGCAGTTCTGGAACTCTTTCTCTGTGGACATCTTTAGTTACACTGTCCTGGCTGCCTCTGTGTTCTGAATCCAATCAAAATGTTTAGTTTAACTTTAGGGAAGAGTCAGAAGTTGCACGGTGCCAGACACAGCATAATGTTTTTATGAGCTGCTTTTCCACTGGCTGGCACATAGCCTCAGCACTCTGCGGTTTTTATCACATCCGGTAAAGACACTCACGAAAGAGGACTTCCAGAACTGCTCCCAAAGTGACAAGAATGATGGGTTCACTGTGACTGAACTGCAGAGGGAGTTCTTTGAGGGGGATCCATAGTAATGCATCTTTTACTGTAATAAGTTTTAAAAATTTAAATATTCATAATGTATTTTGATCATCCCATGTAAAGCAAATACTATGTTATTATTCAGCTTCTGTAGGAGAAACCAAATTGAGTTGTTTCTCCAAGTCTCCCTTCCTTTCCAGTAATGCTCCTACACCCACACCGAGTGGGAACAGAGGTGTTTCCCTTACCTCGGCAGACTAATGAAGCAGCTCAAGACCCCTGACTCAGGCTGGACTGCCTGAACTCCCTGCTCTGGCTTTGGAATGGGACTGTACAGGAGATTCAAACCCTGGTGGCATAGAGAGGTTTCTTCTGAAAGGAGTATGAGTGAATCCAAACTGCAGCAGGAGGAGGGAGGGATGGAACAGAGATTCAAGGCGAGGGGAGACAGCTGGCAGAGGCTTCTGGTGTCCCTGCCTGCTGGAACCGGTAACCCCACAAGGGTCATTGTTACTAAACATAACTCTAAGGACAGGAATGTAGCTCAGCAGTGCTGTGCCTGTCTCACAAGTGCAAAATCCTAAGTTCAATCCTTAGTACCACAAAATAAATTAAATTATATTAAATTAAATTTTAAAAAAGATAGCTGGGGTGGGCTTCAACCACTTTTTCAAATTGGTGCACGTTCGTGATAGGTAACAGTTTTGTTCATTTCAGGGAATTGGTACATATGAAATTTTTTTTTTTTTTGAGACAAGGTCTCGCTCTGTAGTTCAGGCTGGCCCTGAGCTTACTATGTAGCCCAGTCAAGCCTGGAACTCAGCAATCCTCCTACCTCTGCCTCTCAAGTGCTGGGATTGTAGGCATGAGCCACCACGCCCGGCACTGTGGTATGTGGTACTGATTGCTGGTGGACGTGATTCACTATGCCCAGTGTTGTTGTATGTGGTTACCAGGGGTCAAACCAGGAAACTTGTAGTTGCTAGACAGGTGCCAGAACCACTGAGCTAAATCTCTGGCTCACATATATAATATCTTAATCATATTCAATTCCTTTACTACCTGGTTTCAATGAAAAGGCTTATAATTAAAGTGTCAAGCCAGGTATGGTGGTGCTTATCTATAATCCCACCCCTCTAGGAGGCTGAGACAGGAAGATCACAAGTTCAAGCCCAGCCTGGACAATTTAGAAAGATTCTGTCTCAAAAATAAGAGAATAAAAATAAAAAAGAACTGAAAGACAGATGTACATCCTTCTTCATAGCAGCTTCATAGTTCATGATAGCCCAATCTTGGAAATAACCCAAATGCCCATCAACTGGAGACTGAATAAAGAAGATGTGGGTTTTTTTTAAAATGGAGTATTAAGAACGACAAGATTTATTCATTTATGTGCAAATGAATACACCTAGAGGACACATTAATAAGTGGAATAAATAGATTACAGATATGCAAATACCAGGTTTTTTCATTGATATGAGCACCTGTAGATGTAAATGAGTTCTAGAATGTATGATAATTTTTGTAAAATAGATAATTTCCAAAGGAAATTTGGTGTGGAAACATAATGAGGGGAAGGAATAAATATGATTCTGAAAGAAAATAAAAGAGCATGTATATAGGGGGTGGGGTGGGTAGGGATGTGGGTAAAAATGAGAATTAACTTGTGTCATATACTGGTACAAATTCCCCAATGTTGTGCATGATAGTGAGCTGTATATAAAATGTACCAATAAAGAATTCAATAGAAAGAAAGAAAGAAAGAAAGAAAGAAAGAAAGAAAGAAAGAAAGAAAGAAAGAAAGAAAGAAAGAAGGAA